>JAPQRN010000926.1:0-14480 GCA_037367275.1 Coranthus polyacanthus | reverse complement strand
TATATACACATATACACACACATATATATGTATATATATGTATATATATATATATATATATACGTATATATATGTATATATACACATATACACACACACATATATATGTATATATATGTATATATATATATATGTCTATATATATTTATATATAGACATATATATATATATATATGAGAGAGAGTGAGACAGAGAGAGAGACAGAGACAGAGATTATATCACTCACTCAGTGTTTTATTCCATCTCACAATCAAATAAAGACCTGGGTGGCTCCTGTTGTCCTGTGTGTGTCTGGGTCTACAGATTACACTAACAGCTACTTATGCATGCAATCAGGCTCCTTTTCTTTTGTGTGTGTGTCAGCGCAGCAGTCAGAAGAGATGAGTGTCTCTGTAGAGGAGATAGATGAACACACAGAGGAGACAAAGAGGCTGGCCAGTGAAAATATACAACAAGCTAGAGCAGTAAAGCCAGCTGTCTAATACAGGTTTTAGGTAGATTCTGCATACGTTTTTTAAAGTAAAAACAGTCCGCCTGTAATAAAATTCATTTTGGAATATAATAATTATAGATTATTAGAGTTAACGTTCTGCCATTGTTTATCACAGTTTAATGTGTGTTGGTTTTGTAGTGCTATAATGTTAGATGTAACGTATCCTTGTAAATGTTACATTATTTGGCTTTTTGTTTTTCCACAAAACACGTTTTCATTTCATTTTCAAACAGGGCATTAGATTTTCCCGGTGTCATTTTTTTTATATAGCAGTGAGATCATACTTTTCATTGTTCTTTCATATACTTTCCATATACTGTTTTTCTTTTTAAGGTTGCTCCGCAAAAACTTGAAAATATTGGCTTCTTTTGATGATTTCAGGGTCGGAAGCCACCTGTCCTGCTGTTTTGCCCACACATAATAGCGTCACAAAAGAGAAATAATTGGCAATTTATACATTTATTACATTTCATTACCTCTGTTGAATGTGTGTCTTAGTCATCTATTCAGACTCTGATTAGCTGGCTGACCTGAAAACCAGCCAGGCTCTGGGTCTCACCAACCAGGACAGGCGCTCTCTGTCACAACATATTTCCCAGGTGTTCTTGGCTGCAGCAGCTGCAAGAAATCAGTTAAAGAAAAACCTCCTCATTATTCCTGGTTCATTAGATTGTATGTCTGGGTAACAGACAACAAGCTGAGATAGTAGCTTATTATTTCGGTTCTCTCCTGTCCTCTCCCGAGTGCCCATCGCCTCTACTTGCCTTCATGCCTCACCGGCTGTAGTTTTCATTTAGTTCAGAAAATTACATTCTGGGCCTTGTAATGTTTGTAATTGTAACAGGAGTCTATTTCTACATCTATCTCGTGAAAATCACATTAGGAAGAGCCTAAACGCTGAGCTGCTTTGGTGTCTTGAGGAAATGGGTTTTCAGGCCAAGTAGTGGCATGGGTTTGGGGTGTAGCAGTTGTGCATATGATTGTCAGTGTGCGTGTCTCTCTGGGGGTGTTTGTGTCATCAAGACTGTCTGAATTTAGCATCTGATATCTTCTGAGCCATCAGATGCACTTAGCTGTCCTCTGTTATGTAAAAGCTAAGATGAGTTGCTGTTGCCGTTGTCTCAAAACTCTCCGTTGCTACAGCTTTAACTGAGCAAAAAATGGCAACAACTTTCAGGTCCCACTGTATCAGATGTGATGATATTGCTGCTTGTCTATTTTTAGTTTGTCTGGCAAAGGACGTTTGAAGACATCGCCAACAATTATATTAAAGGATAAACAGGGTTACTGACAGTTAGGGTTAGGTCACAAGGAGGGGTGGGGGGGAGAACCATCGTTATTTCCATATCTGTGTACAAACATTTGGAAAGGTTGGAGCTGGAGACAAACCTTGTTAAAGAAGTGAGGAACAACTGAAACTCTTAGATTGGCGTTAGTTTTGATGCTCTCCACATTGGCATTGCTTTTGTTTAGGTGGCTTGGCTGCTGCACTTAAGTCTTATAATGGTAGGGATAAAGAATAAAAAGAATGTTTTTTAGTGGAAAACAGAGTGGGATATGGGCTACAGAATGAAAATATTTTCTGAAATAACTTATTGGCAACTTTAACTTTTTACTTTTCATTTTGTGCGGTGTGCCATTATTATGAGTTCTACTGGCACTGAAAATTAACAACATTTTAGCCTTTGGTGACGGCTCTGAGTCTTTTGTCTTTTGGCTGCGTACACAGACAGAGGTGTGCCATATGGCAGCAGAATGGAAGTCTGGGGGGGGATTGTTTCAACAGTGGTGCTTCCCTTTCAATAAATGGTGTTCACGGAGCTCCCTACTGTCCCCAGGGCAGGAGACAGGTGCCGCTGAGGGCGAATAAAGGGCTGTTTGCACAGCTACCCAGCATGTCAGTATCCCCATCTCATTTGGAAGCGAAGAGTGATTGTTTGCCCCAGGCCTCTTTGGCTGCACATACAGTGAAAGAGCAGTTTCAATGGATCATATCGTACTATGAACTGAACCAGAAACAGTACAGAATCTTTCACACATATTCTTATTTTTGCATATTTTATCTAATTTTTATCTATTCTAATCTTGTTTTAATAAGGGAGAGTTTCTGCACAATTTGCACTGCCTTACAAGGTTGCGTGGCTGTTAGAATGCAAAGATGGGCATCTAAATTGCAACTAGACCTTGTTTCCTATATGTCATAACAGAAGCACAGGGTCTATCTTAATTGGAATGCAATTAAGTGTGGGTGAGTCAAATCAATAAGGAGATCAATAGGCATTCTGCAGGCTGTGGGGTTACCGATGATGCTGACGATGCTTTGGTCCAGTTTGTGGTGAGCGTAGCTATTTTTAGTTGTAGTCATTCCTCAGTGCAGGTACAGAGAATAAACTCTACAAAGGAGTTGGCCTAACCACCCCCGCCTACATGTTGCCTTAAGCACAATGCAAAGCTAATGAATCATGAACAGACTGTGACTATCGTTATCGCATCTCTCTCTAGGAAGATTCACAACGATACCTCTTGGAGTCATTTTATTGCTCATACTGTGCTCTGGTTTTATTGTCTTTCAAACCAAAAACAGCCTCGGAAGTTTAGTTCATTGCATAATGTAGCCTCCTTCTTTGATTGGAGTAAAGGCTAACTATGTGCCTATGTACTGTATTTAGGTGTTACATTGATATTAATGACAGTAAGTTTAGTTTATAGTTGGACACATAATTCACCTGTTTGCTTATACCATTAAAGTGTGGCATTCAGCAAAGAGACAAGTTACTCATCTAAATGAATAGCTGAGTTTTGCTGCAACATCCTTATTGACCAGCTCTCTCAGTTCTGCTTCTCTTGGGCTTTTGTGAAATGCTTCTCATACAGTAGGCATTAACAGTCCTCTATTATTAATGAGGATATCTAACTAAAGAGTGGCAGCAGAGCTTTATAGAAAGCCCCAGGAGTGTCCTTTAGGACATCCCTTTACCCCTCTCCTCTGCTGGGAGCACACGTAGACTCTTGCTGCTGGCTTGGTAATGATGTAGTGTGGTGTCAGTATTGGCTGAGCAGTTCTGTGGTCTTCAGGAGGAACAGTCGGGCTGAGATTCATCTTCAGTTGCCATAACCAGTCTGGTATAATTGCTTTCATTACTGTAAGTTTGCTTTTTTTGATGATTTAATGAATTATGTATAAAGTACTGATCACTGAGAATGTTAATGATATTTAGATGTTAGTGTACTTTACAGTTAAATTTTACAGTGCACTCTTAGTTATGGGGCTCCTTTAGCAAGACCGCGGTTAATAATGGCTCACTCGCCAGAAATCAGCATATTGCTTACATCCGATATTTCACTCAGTTTTGAACTTTCATCATTCTGAACTGGAGTTCGTGTTTGAGGCTTTGCCAAGGCTGTGCCCTTCTGCGAATGGCGCAGTAATTACCACCCGGATGTCAGGCCCTGTTTGCACTGTGACAGTTGGCCAGACTTGCAGTCAATACTTCACTGCCCACTTCATTCACCGCGAGCATCACCTTGATTTGATTTATCGCTAAGACTCTTGTCTCGGAATCAGAGACAACAAAACCAAGAGGGAGGGTCAGCAAAAAGTTCTGGGGTGTTTTATTTGGCTGTTCTCAGCAAAAAAAGTAAAAAGACTTATCATGGCAACATTTGACTTGTCGATCACCGGGGTAACAATACAATGGCTGCATACCATGCTATTTTATACCTCTGTCAGTGAAGATTAATGGATGTACTTTTTGATTTCTCATTGAGGTTTTGCAACTTTTTAAGGTTGTAGCTACTGTATATGATGCACATAGTAATAAAGACTTATGTACTGAACAACAGGAAGTGTCTAACGGACTAGTACTTGATCCATTGAACGCTACTAGACCAGCATCCAGCCTTCGTATCTTTCACTTTCTACACCCATACAACAGCTGGATGATGAATCTAATTGCGTTCAAAATTGCAATGTCTGCATGTGCAATTATATAACCACAAAAGGCTGCAGTTTAATTAAATAAAAAAATGGGAATGTGTATGGTGATATGTTGGATTCAGTGACACTGACCTTGATAACCAAGCAAGTAGATTCATGATGCCATTTGTTTATAGCAATCACAAATCTAAGACTGATGTATTAAACAACAAGAGGCGTCCAAACAGACTAGAGCTTGATCCAATGAAAGCTGCTAAACCGCCGTAAAGCCTTTGTATAGATCTCTTTCTACATCCATACCCATAATGTCTCTCTCTGGCGAGCCCTGCTGACGACCAGCCTTCTTGACTCTTGATGGCTTTTAGATGAGAGCTTTAGATGTAGCTGTTCAAATATTAAACTGATCATTAATGGTTGCGTGCAATATCCAGTCATTTCTAAGTCAAATAATCTTTCTGGGCACAAGGTTGTGATGTCAACTGTAATGTAGATCCTAAACTAAAAATGCCTACACATCACAGCATGGTCTTGGGAAGCTTATGTTACATAACATATTGTGCACTAGAAGAATCTGCTTCCTCTCACTTACGGCTGACCGCCATTAGTCAGTACTAAACACTTGATGCAAAGCATGTTTTAAATACATTTTCTGCTGATGTGATATTTCAGCTAAGTATACAGCAAGTCAGCATATATCAATATTGCTCCTTTTAGTATCGTATTTCTGCACAAGTCTAAGACAGAATGTAGGCAGTGAAGTATTTTCAATTAAATTCAGTTCAACGTAAAATGTCGGTTACGGTATTTGCAGTGCACCAGAGTGTGTCCTTAATACGTGTATTTTTCTGTCGACTACACAAGGTGTACAACATAAGCATGAATCTTTGGCCCAATTCAAACAGGCACAGGCACATTTTTGGCAGCAATATACAAGCTGCACATTGCATTTGTCCATCAGGACAGTGCTTGGCATATTGCACTGCTCCACTTTTTCTCCTTGCGTACTCATGGCATATTTGAGTGGTAGCTTTGTTTTCCCTCATGATTGACAGTAATCCTTATACGCTAATACGTTGTACAAGAATATCATAGCGTTTCGCTCAGAACCCAAATGCACGATGTTGACAAGTTGATCAGGGAGACCGCGCAAGGCAGGTGCAGCATGAAAACTGCCGCTAACACTGTATTGAGTCAGGCAATATTACATCTCTGTGGAGCACCAACGCACAGGTTTCATCAAAATCCTCCAGATTTTCAGAAGGTGAATCATGAGTGTATAAATGTTTGGAGACCTACATAATTGGGCAGGTGACAAATGGAAAGAAACAAAGGCCGATTTGTAAAGTGCTTTGTAAATCTTGTCAGGGTTGCTACGCTGAGTGTGGGTGCTGAAGGTCATTAGTCAAGGTTATTGGCTGATGAGTCACTGTGGGAAGGCAACGAGAAAAAAGGGAGAGGGGGCAGAGCAGACCGTCAAACAGACAATGTAATATTGTTTAAGCGCAGTCGCAAATCCTTCAGTATGTCAACACCGGAGGAAGACAGATGGACGCATCATTCCTTTTAAAGAGTAAGGGCACAGAAAAGCAGACGAGATGTTATTTGTGAGATTTAAAAGCTTATCGTACGCAGTGAGCTCTCTATTTTATTCTACCTTTGGTAACAGAAGACAAGGTTTTTACTTATCAACTCCTTATTCGTCTCAAACAAACAAAATCTGCCCCCGAACATGAATAACCGTAGAGATCGCGGTCAGTTGCAGCTGTGCAAGTCTAACTAGGGCTAAACAACATGCAAAGAAAAAGAAAAAAGGATAATCATTTTGTGAGGCAGATATTGTGCTTGTGATATGAGTCGCAAGTTTAGTGGGAACAGTAATTTTTCCAATTCACTTTCATTGAAAAAAAAGTGATTTTTTTTTTCTGGTGTCTGTACCAAACAAGCATGTTCCCTTTATATATAGAATATGATTTGTAGGGCATCTCTGTAGCATCACAGTATTTTATTTGTATTGGTATGTTCTCACACATTTTGCTCCTGCGATTTGGATATTGCTCTTGGCCATTTTGCGATTTTAATATTTCAATTAATTGTTCAGCCCTCTAATGCATGTCTTTTTGGCTGTTCTTCTGTCTTCTTCACTCTCCTTCTCTACACAGTCTGTTATGTATAGATCACAACCCACTCTGCAGGTTTATTTCTCTGTGACCCTGTTCTGATATCCCGTAGTGGATTATTTCTCTCAATCAAGACGTTTTATGTAACTGTTAGCCTGAGAGGATTATAGAGAAACACTCCGCTTTTAGAATTTAGTCCAATGAAACGTGAAGATGTGGCCCTATTTTATGTTGTTTGTAAGTAATTGTCCGTCTGGTGTGAACCGTAGTGTTATTGTAAGGCATCAGTGGACTTGAATATCCTTACCTTTATACTCTATAGTGTGTGTGACTTGTGGCTTGAACATGCAGTTGTATTGCCATCTGTATTCTTGTTGATATTCCTGAGAGGCAGCCAAGGAAAAATGACATCTCCATGTCCTTGGAGTTCTGGGATGCTGTTTCACCTCATCACCATGGCAACTGCTCATTTCGTCACCGTTCCCCAGGTGTGCTGTGTAACGTGTTCCCAAACTCTCTTTGCTCACAGCGATGTCTCACCTCACATTGCACTTAAGCCAACACTTGTTATACCTTTTAGCATCACCAAACTACATGTTATAATTACTGACTGGGTGTCTTTTTAGGCTTTGCTTTTCCTTTTGTTTTCTCATCATATCACGCAATCTGTGAGTCATCAGCATAGTTGACATGCAAACTGGGTATCAGACCTGCTAAGATTTTCAGTTAAGGCTCACTAAACAAGCTGCTGTCTTTGCTTCCTCTGTTTACAAATTCAGCATGCTAGTAGAAGACTGAAAAAAAAAAACAGCAAGTGATGGCACTTCGCAGTGAGCGATACAGCTTGCAGATGAAAATCTGCATGTTCTGGTACAGTAATTAGTGCCTGAAGGGTGCAGCATTAGCACATTCTGCTAATCCAGCGCTGGTGCTCCAGTGGGCTCAGGACTAGGAGAGTAGGACTGAATCCCAGTGGAGCAGATGGGTGACGTGATCCGAGAGAGGCTGAAAGGGGCCCTGATCATTAAAAGGCTGATTACATGGTGGTAATGAGATCAGCATTTTGGGCTCACGGCTGGTAGTTTTGAGGGAGACCCAGTTCTCACTGAGCTTCCACATCAGAGTTTAGAGGGCTTTTGTCCTGAAGGAGTTTTTCTTGTACATTTGCCTCAAGGTCATTGAAATTTGATAACTTAAACGACACTGTTTATTCGTGATGTAAGCACACCTGACAATCTACACCATCACTAGTTGAAAATCCATGAGTTACATGTCTCGTATAATCTCGTGTAATTCAGCGCTTTAAGATATAATATGCAACCTCTTTACATTAAAATATCTAAAAACAGCTAGGCCTATGTGCCTGTGTACAATGTTCACATTTAGAGAAATCTGGAAATATATTAAATGTAAGGGCCTCTCGTGTGGTTTCCCTTCACGGGGAAACATGGTAAACACCAGATAAGATGTCCGAGACGGAGCCTACAACGATGAGCAGTGGCTTAGGCAAGCACTAAACTAACATTTAACGTTACATTAGCTAACATTACTTGCGGCTACAGTATTTTATTAGAATTAAATTACATAACCTTAAGACACACCTAAACGTAATGTGAATAAAACATGATTTCTGCCTGAGTCACATCAAATTACTCAGATACTCTGTGATCTTGCGCTTCTGCGAATGTCACCAAACTACATCTTCTGTTATTGTCGTCGCAGAAATCACATTGTGCGTTTGAGAACCCCTCAATGAATAGTATGAATAGGACTGGGGAGGCAAAACGGCACCTATTTGATTAGTGCTCTCTGTTTTATCATTGTATTGAATTAATGAAAGCGAATGGATCATTATATGCTCCTTTGTTTGTCCCAGAGCAGGGATTACAATATGATTACAAGTATTTATTAATTAGGGAAAGTCAAAAAGAAGCAAGAGCCTCGTTTGGCAGGATTAAAACAGATTTACTTGTTGTTTCTTTAGGGTGGAAACAACTTGGCTCTTTCAAAAGTCAGCCCAAGACCTTAGCTCTGTGACCGAACGCTTGTGGGCAATTTAAATGATGTCTTGTGCTGTGCTTCTTTTACACATTACACAGTAACAGTAATGTGCTTTGAGTTAAATTGCAATATGCAAAACACGTCCCATTAATTTTGTAAAGGTTGCAACTTTCACAAACATCCATCAAACGTTGCAGCAAAATGGTCACAAGTAATTCCAGGCTTCATGTAAATGAATGTTTCGTTCACTCCAGTGAATCCTTTTCCCGTCATTATATCTGCCATTTTGATGGTGCGCAGTCTAAAACACCAGAGTCATAAATTTTGGTATGCTGACAAACGTATTAGAAATACTTCCTAGTTGCAGTTTCCCTCTGCTGACTGGGGACTTCTTTCATCTCCTGGGCTGTGAGGATTGTCTTGCAGCAGCTCATCCATCTAAAGCACAGCAGTGTCAGTACAGTGGGTGAGGAAGGTGATGATAGCATCGAGACACACCTTTTACCCCTGGGACCGCTGAGCCCTGTGCGCTTTCATCGGAGGTGATTTATGTGCTTTTCCAGACCCACCACCAGAAATGTCATTATCAGCCTAGTAACACAATTCATTTAAAATTAGAGTAGGTGTAACCAGTATTAATGTGTAGTACTGGTGCTAACAGATGGAATAATAAGTAACTTTCACAAATACGTCACAAAGTGGCACTGCCTTTCCGGTCTAACCAGGAATTGTGTTATTTCTGAAACAGCTTTATCAGGAAAAGAGCAGTAAGTCTCAAATGCAGGAATATCTAAACCACTTTGCACATGCTTCCTTTAGCCAGACTCACCGGGGAGGCAGCCCACTGCCTGCAGCGCTGGATGACATCATTTCTCCCAGAGCTGCATGACTGAGAAAAGGTTGGAAAGACGGGGAGAAGGCCTGCAGCAAAAAAAACACCACCCTAGTCCCAGTTACACCAGACCACATGCCACCCTATGCAGCCAAGCCATGCCATTCTAGCTTCCCCCCTGGGCAAACAAAGACCCCTTTCAGGCCAGTCCCTACTGTGATCATGCAGAGCAGAAGCAATCTGTTCCCCTTGGCTGCTCTCTGTGAAGTGACCCAGCCTTTTTCTTGCTACAACTTTGCTGGTCTGTGCAATGCTCAACCAGTCTAGCTGATTCGGATTTTTGATTTGGTACATTTTGGAAAAGGGCAGCGAGGTTGAAATGACCTACCCTCACATCTCTCTGTGGCCGTGCGTCAGTCTGTTGAGTGTAGCTTTTGATTTGAGAGGCGCAGACGAATGTTCTGTGGCCTGTAAAACAAACCACTAATAACATCTTAACGCAGAACATTTTTTTTTATTGCTTAGATTTTATTTTCAGATAGCTCCAGGCATTAGTTCTATGATTGATGCTATTTCCAAGTAATTTCCAAGCTCTGAAAAAGAGGTCTGTTGCTGAGAGAGCAGCTAAATAAGTGGTCAGTCATACAGGTTGTCAGCAAGTCCATGGTTTAGCCAGGTTAAGCCCTATTTGCACAGGATTTGTAAAACCTGGGGACCTCTGGTGATTTACAAATCAACCCCCCATGTCTGTTTTGTGTGGCGCATTTGCACGGGATTATCCCACGGATGTGATGTCAAGGCTCACTATTAATATGCTCCTACTTACAGATAGTTGAAAACTGTTCCGTATTGCCTTGCATGTCAGTCATCTGATCACCTTTTCAGATTTACAGATCGGAGTTTGCTCTTTCTGTGAACGGGTCTCCATGCTATGTCGCGACATAAACCTCCTGAATTTGTGCCCAAAGTGCTTTCAGAACTTTCATTTCTAATTACCAACGCAGCCTCTGTAATTGTCAGCTGGGAAAGAGGCAGGATAAAAGTGTGGAAGAAACAAAAAACATTACACATCACCCCAAATCACAGAGATGTAAATTCGCACGGGACTAATTATAACATGACCCATGTGCTGAAATAGGGTAGGTAATTTGCAGTAGAATTTTTACTTTACAAATTACAGACATGGCAGATTCGTACACATCACAGATCTGGCGACCTCCACCATTGTTACAAACGGCCGCAGGTCTCCATCTAACCCTAGTCCTGTGTGAATAGGGATTGAGTGTTTATTTTATTTAAAGACAAAACTGAAAATGAGTGTAAGTTTAATGTGGCTAATAATCCCCCATGTCACATGAAAACCAGCTACGTAAAAAAATGTCGTAATCTTACCTGTATTTTCTCTTTCAACCAAGTTTGAGTAAGCAGGGAGGTTGTTTTCTAGGCCATCTAGGTTAGATGGAACATGTGCACATTACTGCCTTGTGGCTGTTTTAATGTAAAAGCTTTCCAGGTGCTTACAACACAGGGCACAATGAGGCCCAAATGGAAGGCTTTTACTGTGAACCAGCTGTTGTAAAGCCTTACTTTTGAGGAGGCCTGTGATGTTTTTCTGTGATAATTCCAAGGTCTTTACAGGCATGTGTTCTGTGACACAAACTTTATGCTGACATCTTTATTGTGTGGCCGTTGTCAGTGTCTAGCAGATTTTATACACAATCACTTACCTGGTCCATATCCTGCAGCCTCAGAAAGTGATGTTGAATCTGTTAGAAGAAAAGTAGCTAAATGTATTTTTGTAGTGCTGAGTGGCTTACCTCAGCCTATCTTCCTTTGATGGTTTGGGATGCTTCAGGGCCAGAATGCTATTTGTTTGAATGACAAGGCCCGACCCAGCATGCACCTGCACTCCCATTAGCCCTGTGGGGTGATGCCACATCTTCACTGTCAGTCAGTGGTCTTCTGATTTCCTTCTGGATCTGCGGCTTCAATCCACTGGCCTCATTCAGTCACATTCAAAACCTAAATGAAAAAGTCCTCGAGTCTCGAAGACATGTTTAAGGTTTTTGGTTTGCAAACTGTGGGGGGGGAAGCATCCGTTTTTCCATCAAAATACACCAAGCAACAGAAAACCCGACTTATGTAATCATGTGCTGATTTATTTTGGAATCTTGCTGAGTGCTAATACGTCCATCGCACCGTTTTAAAGACTTAAAGAAGGGCTGATCTAGCAATAAATGAATAAAGACTATTTTGCATTTTGCTTGTGAGGGGTTTTAATGCTGAGATGACACTATCTTTTCTTAACTCGTCATCTGTAGATCAGGGAAGTCGTTCTCAGAACACAGGATAAGCAAAATTGTGCAAGTTCTTGATCAAATTTTGTTCATTCAGTTGAATGTTCAGTCTTGGCCTGTGACTACAAAATATCACTGCAGAAGGAAATGGGAACTTTTAAGGGGAATACAACAAGCTCTCTATTTTTGGTCACACTGACAGCCAAATTTTTCCACTGTGGAATTACAGTACTGTGGGAGAGGGATCTTTTTTTTCCCCCCATTTTCTTGTGACATATCAGGGTTCTTTTCTTTCCAAAGTCTCTCTCGTGATTTCACCTACTCGCATCTTGAAATCTTTGTTCCAATTTTTAGATTTTATTAAGACACGTGGTGTTGGCGCATCACGGTTTTGCTTTAGGCAAAATGATTCTCTTTGAGTGCACTTACCCCAATCTTGATAGGTCAGTTTGCTGTCAGTTAACGGTGACACTGAAGGCAGTAGTTCTGCGTCAAACTCGATTTTCTTCGATACAATTGAAATATTTTATTTGCTAAGCTATTTAGAGTTGTGTCTTCCTCACTCGGCTTTCCATTTGAAGTCTGGCACACTCAGATCAATACCTTATGTAAGCTGTGTGGGAGACAGCTGAAGATGAATTTGAGCCTCTGTTGCTTAAGAAGACCGGGTGCTATCTTTACAATGTGTATGTTCTGCAAGAACTGAAGTCGCCTACCTTCATTCAAAGGGCATGCATTGAGGAGTAAGGCTTGTAAGAAGTGCTGCTCGTGGATACTTGCTGTTGCTATGAGACTGTTGAATATGTGTTGGAAGCACAGCTCTGTTTTGATAAAAGTTAAAATATTTTTAACACCTAGTGCTTAGAAGGAAAATTATGCTAAGCTGCGATGACATTCAGCAGTGTGCCTGTTTCCACTGCAAACCGCAAAAAAGAGAAAGACACCGGAGCTATAGAGGTACATAAAGTGTTGTAGGTTTTCTCTTCGCTTCCCAACCTGTCTGTCTGCTGTCTGATCAGCTTATGAGAGACAGTATTTCCACACAGCATGAATAACAGGGAGAGGAAAAAGGCCATATTTGTCCCTGCGGGTTTGTGTGTTGGGGTGTTTCGGGGTGGAGGAATTCACTCACATTGTCAGTGATGGCTTTGGAAAGGGCACACTTCAGAGGTCAGATGACAAATTGTGTTTGAAATGGCTGTCTACTAAAAGCTAAATGACACCAGTAATAACCACTGTTACAGCGTGTCAGTATTTTTAACATCCTCTTTACTCTTTAACCATTCAGCATCATTAATTTGTCATCCTCAGGAAAACGGCTGTAATGCTAAACCACACGTTGCTGCTTCGTTTTACAGCATGACGATACTGGATCTGGCATGTTTGCACGGGAGGTTTTTAACCTTTAGTCCCTGTGGGGCCGTAAGACAATCAGCATTATATCTCCCCTGAGCACAACAAGCTTAGCTGGTTCTGAAATGGGACTGAAAGCGGAAAAGAGTTCTCACAGCTGCCTTTGAAAGTTCTATTTTTTGCTCCACTTCTGGAGATTCATCCTAAGAGGCTTAATTTATATTAGCCGTACCATCAGATTGCTCTCAAAATACCAGCTTTTAATTAAGCATGCAAACCAATTAAGCTACGCTCGTCTTCATTTTCCTCGCGGTTAACCTCAGACAAGGTTAGCTGCAGAGGCGTTCACTGTCACAAGGTTCTGCTCAGATTCTTAAACCTCTGTTGTTTAAAGTGAACAAGAAAAATCACAAACAGTCCAAGCAGATGACTTGAACAGAGTTTCGGTTTGTGGTAGCGGGCCATCCTTTTAATCGGCTTGGATTACCTTTGTAGTACATGACAGAAGATAAGATAACTGTTTCATTCTTTCGTTCTATCAGCTGATTAGTTCAGGCTTGCATGCTAGATTTTTAAGCTACAAAAGTAAACTACAAAATAAATGAAATTGTCTATTACAGTCACTTGAAAATGCATGCAGTTAAATTACAGCTACTAACCAAATTGTGATGGTTACAAAGGGGTTACATCCAAATATATTCGATTTGGCAGAAGCTTATACTGATAATGAATGTGGAGCGTGTCATTATTGTGAAATAAACTCCGACTGGATGATGCAGGAGTTGCAGAGGCATCCATAGGGATGCAGGAGAGTTTATTATAAACACTGTGAATGATCCTTTTTTACATGCCTAGAAAAAAACAATAATTTGAAAACATACAATAATGATTATATTGATTTGGAAATCATTTGATTGCTTCCGCTAAATAAAATAGTCCATTAGATTCTACTGGTGGAACTGTCTGCATCACGACAACCGGCTGTTACTCATATCAATGGTTTTTTATACAGAAATAATAATAGAATGCCCTGACTGGCCAGTCAGAGTCAGGAATTCACCAAAGCCATGTAACAAGTAGAATATTTCATTCTGCTGTTTTGCGTCTTCTTTTGACGTATTGCTGGACAATGTGGGTCAGCAAAGCTGTTGGGATAAATTTGAGCGGCTGCCTCTACATCTAGACAGACGGGCTCCATTTATTTGGCAGTTTGTGCTAAAATTTTGAGCAGTGAGCAAGTCAAATCTATGCGCAAGTTATATTGAAGAACTTGTAATACAACTTTGAGGTTTACTGCCTGGTTTAAATGTATTTGTTTAGGACTTTATCGTCTTTTTTGCCTAGTTAGGGCCCGAGCCGACACGAAGTGTCCGGCAAGGACCTATTGTATTTGCTCGGATTATTATTTTTGTGACGGATCGGAGGCAATTTTGAGGGTCTAAACGTGCAC
>JAPQRN010000923.1:0-12300 GCA_037367275.1 Coranthus polyacanthus | reverse complement strand
TGTGTGTCTGTCTCTGTGTCTCTGTGTGTGTCTGTGTGTCTTTGTGTGTGTGTGTCTGTCTCTGTGTCTTTGTGTGTGTCTGTCTCTGTGTGTCTGTCTCTGTGTCTCTGTGTGTCTGTGTGTCTCTGTGTCTTTGTGTGTCTGTCTCTGTGTCTCTGTGTGTCTCTGTGTCTCTGTGTGTGTCTGTGTGCGTCTCCGTCCAGTTAACCAGTGGTTGCGTTGTCGTCTGTGTTGTTTCTCCTCCTTTAATGTATCTTTGTTTAGGCAAAGTGAGCGTGCACGAGGCTGCGTGTGCACGTGAGCGTCCTCCGAGAGAAGAAGAAAAAAAGACAGAGAGAGAGAGAGAGAGAGAGAGAGAGGGGTCAGGTTTCTATCCCATGATGCAACTCTTCTCTCACTAACCCCCCTCCTTCTTCTCCAGGCTGGTTGCCCGTGGCAACACACTCATAATGAGGTCAGATGGACATCCAATAATATTCACCAGCCAAACCAGAAAGCAGCAGAGAGCGAGGCGCGTCGGGACGAGCGGCAGTCAAAGTGTCAGAGGCAGCAAGACAAGATGGCCGCCGCAGACACACAAGTTCACACGGAACAAGTGAAACTCACATTTACAGAGTGACACAAACACACACACGACTACATGAAAAGTTTAAATGTGTGAAGAAAAGGCTTTTTATCAACTAGATGTTTTAAATCTGTCGAGTGTTGAAGTTTAAAATCAGAAACAAAAAACAAACCATTTAATAAAACTCAGACTCACAACAGAAGAAAACACAGATTCAAACGTTTAGACAGAAAATACGTATCATGTTATAATAGAGTCTGGTAACGTCAAAAAATGACTCAGCACAAAACAAACTCCAACGTAAACTCAGTGTAAACACGTCAACGTGCATTAAAGTTACATATTGAACCTTTAAACCACAAACAAAACAAATTATAACCTGTGTTTTTCTCCTTTTTGTCAGTGGGCGCCATTGTTACCGTGGTAACAAAGGTCTTAGTTCTGATTCGTCAGTTGGTTGTTCGTTTACTTCTTTTTTTATTTAACGGTTATTATTCTAAAGGTCTTTATAAACCGGGGTCGAGACGAATAAATGACACAAAAGTGTGAAGTAACGGCGACAGAAAGTACTGAACAATGGCATCGACGTGAATTTGTGACGGTTGTTCAATAACAGGTAGGAATAGACTGACGGCAGCTCATTGTGCAGAACTAACGGACTCAACGTGACCCGGAGCTGGTTCCAGACCCTCCCCTCGGTCCTGACGGTCTGGTTGTTGGTCCACATCCTTCACTTCCGTGTCCAGGTCACCATGTGGTTGTGATGTCACAGCTTTGATTGGCTGAAGCTCAGAAAAAGACCCGCTTTTTTGCTGCAAAATATTTGTGTTCTGTGTGAAACTCAAGACGGTTTGAAAAATATATATTGACTTGTCTCGGATGTGTGAAGACCTGAATCCTGGGCTGGACTTCCAGGTCCTGAACCAGGCTCCAGGTTCGTCCTGGTTCATGTCGTTCTCTGTCACCATGAGGTTCATGAGAATCAGCGCAGTAGGTTTTGTTAAATCCTGCAGAGACGGACATTTCAGTCTGTGTCACTTCCTGGTCACAAGCCTCACAATCAACTACAAAACCCATCAAACCTCAGTGAAACAAAGTACGAACAACAACCAGCGTCACGATATATTTAACTCCGAGCTTCATGAAGTGTTCCAACCTGAGGAGGACAGAATGACAATGAGATGTTGTGACGTCTTTAACATCTCAAATATTATTCATCATGAAGCCACATTAACACACAGCTGTGGAATAAAGACACCAGTGAAAACTCCACTGAAACTCGAGTTTAAAATGAGGCTCAAGTGGATTAAAAGTGAACTGATTTGACGTTGGCTGAGACTCGAACCTAAAACCTCAAACCTCAGACAAAAGACCTGAGGAAGGTGAAGGACAAAGAGATGACGAGGAGAACCGTGCAGAACCAGGCTCCCAGAGGAGACCGGATTCGATTCTAATCTGGATCAAACGAGCAGGTTCAGATGGTTTTAAAGCTTTGTGTGTTTTCTGTCGCGTCTCAGACAAAGCAGCGTCTGCAGCCTCCATTTTACGCTGCCAATCAAAATGAACCCGGGTCATTTACATACTGGATCCACTGGGACCTTCTCAAAGCCAGCGAGACGCCGCCCCCTAGCGGCCACCGTGGGACGCTGCACCAGCAGACGGATGTTTATGTTCTGGTGTCACTTCTCATCCAGTGTCGTATTATGTATTTATTATTTATTCATATTCTTCTGAATGTGTCAAATGAGCTGAACCCTGGACGTTCACAGACTTTCATCACATTCACATCATTTTACACAATAAATAAATGAACACGTCTGTTTTTGGTTCATTAGGTTCTGGTTTAAGGACTCGAGTGAAAATCTGACCATGTTTTTGATCAGATTTAAGCAGAAAGAGAAAATCATGGGTTCTGCAAATTTCATATGTGATTCATAACTGATCAAAAGCACTTCATATGTTTGTTCATGTCTGTTTTTCTCCTGCAGAACAAACAGTAACTTAAAAACTCTCCAACATATTTTCATATATTTGTCAAAAAAGAAAATAAAAGAAAGAAAAGAAAAACACCTGAAGTCGAAGAATTTATTAAAAACCTGAAGTCGTCATTTCTGATGTAAAACCAGACATTTTAAATAACATTAAAACCATCTGAAGTCATTACCTCGTCCTCAGACTCACGTTCAAAACCTGATTCTTGTGAATATTTGACGGATTTAAAAAAAGAAATGAGTCAAAATGAAACAACATTCAAGTTTTATTATTTCGAAACTCCCACCAGTACAGAGCAGGTTCCCACGTCTGGAACCGTCACCTGCACATTGATTTGTTTATTTGTTTGATTATTTATTGCCATCAGAAGCTTATTAATCAGCATCAAACCAGGCCAGCGACTGTCACTCAAACTGTCGTCACTCGACCGTCAAGTAAAAGTAAAAACGTCTAAAAAGAGAAAAGAGATAAAAACTCAAGTTTTCCCGACAAACAACAAGGAGCAAAGAAAAATAGATTCATGATACTCATCCATACGTCATCACAATAAACCGTCATCTCCCAAACAATAACAAAAAAAAAACTAAGCAAAGTGGAGTTTCAGTTCATGTTAATGAGGAATAAGTTCAGTTTAAGGATTTGAACTGTTCAGACGATCAGTGTTAGAAACATTAAAGACTGGAAATGATGATTTAAATCATAGAAAACCATCTGAAACAGCAGCACTAGCCCCGAATTAAAAAAACATCATTTATTTAAAAGTCTCATGATAATTGCTTGTATATATTTTCATATTTTAATACAAAACAAGTTATTTTAAGTATAAATCCTCAAACAAAGCTGCTGCTGCGACATCTTAATGTTCACAAACACTGACTCATCGAAGAAAAACCACACGGATGAAACTTTAAACTGAGCGTTATTCCACCTTAAGGCCTCTAAGAGGCGCTGACACAACCCGGTCGCAGCAGGAGACGAGTGAAACCGGTTTCGATCAGGTGAGTTGAGTGCACGTTAGGAAAACGTCTCGAAGGACTTTTCTTCTGTAAACTGGTTTTGTTGCGTTAAGAGTTTCTTTTTTTCTGGTATGAAGTCCTGCAGAGGTGAACTACAAAGGAATGTCTCCTCTTTAATCACATCTGACTAGATTGAAGATGAAAGCATCTAAAAAACATATTCGAGCTCAAAAAAGGAGACTTTTGTACAAGTTGAGGTTGATTTGAAGCGATAAGGCGTCCGGAGTGGAGAAGGAAATACTAGGGTTTAAGGCGTTTACAGTTCATTCCTGCAGCTGAAAAAGAAAGAACAAACTGCAGAAAGAAGCACTTCTATGAACCACAATCCTGTCTGGAAGAACGTAAACCAATCAGATCAGTAACAGGTGAAACCTCGTCCGGTCCAGACGTTGAATCACACGTCCAGGTCTTCAACCTCCCAAACAGACGGTCTGGGTCCAACCAGGACACGTGGTCTCGATCCGGATCAGACTGGACCGTGGTTCGGTTCATGTACGGTGAAAACACTTTTTGGATGGTTTGAACCAATCACAGGAAGTTACACAACGCTGTCGACACCAAAAAAACCAAAAAGAAAAACAAAGGGAAGACGTTAAAAGTGAGGTGAGTTAACGACGTCAGACGCAGCCACGAAGACGAAGACGACGTTGAGTCTGATTCTAAACCACAACGTAGACCACGTCCAACCTCGGTTCAGATCTGGACTCAGAATTTACCTCCAAAATAACAGCTTGTTTTGGTTCGTACTTGAACTCAGAGCAGGAAACTCTGCAGCTCTGTTTAAATAAAGTCTGATTTAATGATTTAGGTTGAAAGTTTCAGAATATTTTCAGGTTTCTTTAACTGAACATGTTTGAATTCTGGACCAAACAACACATTTAACAACGACATCAACACTGATTTGCTGAGATATGTTTGATCATTTTACCGATTAAATGAATGGATTAATTGAGAAAAGAACTGACACAATCATCATCATGAAGCTAATCAGTGGTCAGATACTGGAACAATCATTTTCACGAGTCGTGACAACAGATCACTTCTTCCTCCACGTGTCCCGTCGGATCAACCTAAACCTACGGCCGGTTTATTTTCTCCGACTTTGAATCTGAATAATGTCAAACTGAAACCAATAGTAAAAGTAAGAAGGTGGTTTGTGTTTACTTCATCCTCTCTTTGTGCCTTTAAGGATCTTATTGCTCAACCTGTCTTTTATTTCAATGCCATCGCGTTCTGTTAGTGCAGAGAGTATTAGTCATATTAGAACCATGTGTCTGTCGAAGGCACTGTTTGAACCTGCATCACACCCCCCTCCCCCTGTCCCCGTCTGGGTCACATGTCCCCGCTGGTCCCCCTGGTCACCCCGGTCCACCTGGTCCACCTGGTCGTCCCATCGTCTATAGCAGGACGCAGCGCTTCTTGGACTTGGTGTCTGGAGGCTCCAGAGCTGCCAGGATGGCCTCGTCGAACACGTTCTTCAATCCTCTCTGAGACCAAACACAGACAAATACAACATCTCAACTACAAGTCAAGGCAAATAAGAGGAGTTACCAATGAGAACAAAAACGTCTGAGTCTGCTTCGTCATCAAGGTGACGGATCGAGAGGCTTTTAAAACAGGAAGCGGTGAGTCGAGTCGTCGTCACCGATAACATGCAGACTTTTATATATTGGTTGATCTTTATGTGTATGATCATTGAGGTGTTTCATCACAGTTAGGTCATAGAATTCTTCATGTTTTAGTGTTTAGTATCACTAGCGCCGCCAACTGTTCATCCATGTTTAATGTTGTAACTCAGCGTTAGTAGCGTTAACACCACAGCCTCCATCTGGACACAGGTTACAGCCCAGCAGGCGGCGGTAACAGCAGATGTAACAACGGCCCTGGGATTCAGGACGATCGAGACCTGCTTCAACCTGTCTGGGTTTGTTTCACCGTGACGACCAGCTCATTGAACATCATCATCAATGTTTCACAATGAGCTGAGACAGTTAAGACCCAATGAACCAAACACACCGAGCACGTTTCTGGAACAGGTCAGATAAGGTCGTTACTTTAGTTACTTGTGAAAACTGATGAATAAAGTGGTTAAATTTCGACAATTTTTCCTCTGGTTTTTATTCAGTCAATAAAAACCAGCATCGACTGAAATTATTTTTGCAGCACGAGGTGGAATGTGTGGAGAAAATTAGAACAAAACTCCACCGTAATAATCTGATGAACTCTGGCTCATTTTCACTCACGTTTGGGTAAAACATAAACTGTTAAAACCATTTGTTTGAGCCCAGTTGTAAATAATAAACGAGGTGAGAGCTCTTTGGTCGTTTCTCTTTGTTTTATGACTTTTCATCTCTGTCTCTTTCATCAAATGAAGCTTTTCTCTACGTTTCTGGATGAACATACAGTGACGTACGTTATGTCTGAAACACTCGTGTACCTGAGTGAGAGCCGAACACTCCACGTATTTGACGGCCCTCAGGTCTCGGGCCAGTTTCTCTCCGCTCTCGCAGCTCTGGGCTCGTTGTTTGTTCTTGGCCAGTTTCTCCAGAGTGTTAGTGTCGTCTCTCAGATCCACCTGGGTCCCCACCAGCAGGAAGGGGGTCTGTGGGCAGTGGTGAGAGATCTCTGGAACCCACTGTGAGCAAAGAGCACGTTTCAATACTTTATCTTTTCCTTAAACTCAGTAGAAACTAAATCACCACCAAACACTGCGCTGAGTAGCACTGGTTTCTCTTCTTCTAACACTGTTGTTGTTTTCTCCGTTGTCTCTTTAAAAACCTGTAGAATATGACACACTGAGTTCCAGCTGCTGAACCAACGTGGAACCAACGTGGAACCAACGTGGAACCAATGTGGAAACGTTCCAGGTTCTGACTCAACGTCTTCTTTCATTCGTTCAAAATGAGGTTCAAGAACCGGAAGAGGAAGAGCATTGTTAAATTCAAATAATACGTTAATAGTGGGTTTAACGCAGCTAACGTGTTGTGTTAAAAACAATAAGAATAACTTCCTTTCAGATCCCACAGTTAGAGAAGAGAGCTGGAGAATTCAGCTCTGAGATGAGCTGGAGTTTCTAATTAAAACTACATTCAAACCACGTCAACACAACTGAACTGATCAAATTCAATTAAATATCATGTCTGACAGTGTCCTGTGTATATGAACGATGACGTACCTTTTCTCTGACGTTTTCGAAGGACGAGGGTGACACGACGGAGAAGCAGACGAGGAAGACGTCGGTTTGAGGGTAGCTGAGGGGTCGCAGTCTGTCGTAGTCCTCCTGACCTGCAGGACGGACACAGGTCACACATCGGATCAGCGCCAGACAGAAGAAACCCCGACCGGTCCTGATGTTTCTACTGCTACTAACTCAGGGTTTGTTTTTACCTGCAGTGTCAAACAGTCCCAGAGTGTAGGGTTCTCCTCCGATCATCACCGTCACCGCGTAGTTGTCAAACACCTGGGATGAAAAACACTGCACGTTGAAGAGGTCTGGAGGTCTTCTCTTAAAATGTATATGACTTGAGTTTTATTAAAAGTATGAACACAACATGTTTCAACTTCATGTGCAAATATCCATCCATTCATCACATTCAAGAACAAGTTGAAACAGGAGCAATTTATGTCTAATAATGAGTCAAATGTGATTTCTAACAGTTGATGTTCGTCATGATTAGGAGTCAGCATCGGTAAACCCTGCTGGTGTTCAGGTGATCTCTGCTCCTCCATCTCCTCCTTCAGCATCTCCTTTATCACCTCCCTTCACCTCCTCCATCTCCTCTATCATCTCCTCCTCCATCTCCTCCTCCTTCATCTAACGGATGCAGTTGGTCCCAGTCGACGTCTTCAGCGAGTTAGTTTTTAATCTATTTGGCTGTTGTTTATTTATTATCTGCTCTAGCTTTTGTACAGATATGATAATAATAAAGCTCCAAAATCATGTGAAATTATACCGATTTTTTTAACGGAAAAATGTAAAGTTTTGTGCAGGAGACGCGTGGAAGGAAAACTGTGGAACCCAGACAGACGTGAGCTTCTGAAAACCTCGACCAGATGCTACAGCTCAAAACCGACATGTGAAATCAAAGAGCTGAGGGTTTGGGACATTAAAGATGTGGAGCCGGTGGTCCGGGTCTGGGAGCGGGTACACAGAGACCAGACAGGAAGAGGAACATCTAGATGAGTCAGCAGTGGAGCTTCTGCATCGTCTGATCAAACTCTGCTGACGAGGACACAGAGGGGAGGGGGAGGGGACGCTGGGGAACTGGACACAATTACTCATCAGTTGTCAGCTGTCAGTCGCCACGGCGACCCATCACGGTGCCGCTTCTGAACCGTCAATAGGAGGCGGAGCTTCAGCCACATCAGAGAACAACATTCAACACAACATTTATATTCACAGACGTCGTCATTCGTCCTCGACTAAAGGAACGCTTCAGAACCACGATGCTTCTTTGGACAAATGACGTCACTTTGTCATGTATTCATTCTGTTTGTTTCCAGCACAGTTTAATGTAAGTTTCCCAGAACTGGTTGTATTGAAACACTACACGACTGTTCATTCAATGGTCAAACTGGTTTAAGTCTGTCATTGTTTTGCCGACGTATGAGCTGTACATTAGATTTATAAAACGGACTGTAGTAAGATTCAAACTCAAATTCTTTACAAACACAGACTGACGAGAACAAATCGTCGTGGAAACCCTGACGTCATTAAAACACTACTTCACTGTTGGTTTTTCTCAGAGGTTAGGTTCGGATGTGGCCTCGTGCAGCTGCTTCAGAATAACTGTGGTTTTTTCTGGGTTTTTTGAGCAACTTCTCAGGACGTTATCAGTTGAAAATCTCTGAACCTTTCAGAAAAACATCAGCCGATGAGACACGTATCGGTCGATACCGAGTCCTGATCCGATACAGATCAATAATCAATGTGTGTCACTGTGTGTGACTGGATCAGCCTGTTACATGTAAAACAACAACAGGGTTCACTTTAAACAGTACTTCCTAACTAACACATCAATACATTTACATCGACAAACGTCCTCCACGCAAACCTGGTCACGTGTACGAACCCGGTCACGTGTACGAACCCGGTCACGTGTACGAACCCGGTCACGTGTACGAACCCGGTCACGTGTACGAACCCGGTCACGTGTACGAACCTGTACGAAACGTGTCTAAAACCTGTACATTTGTTGACTTTAAAAGGTTTTAAAGGTGTGTGATGACGGTCACGTGACTCACCGTGGGAACGTACTCCGAGGGGAACTTGTTGGTTGTGTAGGAGATGAGGAGGCAGGTCTTTCCCACCGCGCCGTCGCCCACCACCACACACTTTATAGTCTGCATCTGAGGACGACGGACAGGTCAAAACTAGTGTCCACTTCAGTTTCATAAAGAACCAACACGACACTCAGACAAAACCACTAAAAACACATCAGAGGAATCAGGTCACACAGACGACAGTAGTAAACAGATAAATATTACAGTCAGCAGTGAAAAGAGATGACGATGATGATGTTCATGAGGAAATGTGAAAAACAGATGCAAATACTATTCCATTAATCGACTACTTTTACTGATTTTTCAGCAGAAATGACAAACATTTGCTTCTTTAATGTGACCATTTCTGTCCTTTTGTTTGTGTTTTGCGACATTACAAGAACATTTCTCACTATTTTATAAACGATTCATGAAGAAACTAAGCGGTACATTCAACAATACTGAAACCAATGGTTCAGTGGATGTCGTTTAAAGTCCTGTGTGAACGTCCAAGAAACCAGACGATTATCTACGGTTTTAAACTATTAACAAGATGAAAACACACCTACAGTCTGAGTTCATATTCAACAACATGAAAACGAAGTGGAAGGTTTGAAATGTGACTAACACGTCACAACATTTACAGAAATCTAAAGGGTTAGTGTTAAAAAATATTATAAAATAAAATATATCACAATACACATGATGTCAGAAAGTCAGAACAACCAGTCAGTAAAACAATCACCAACAAACAGAGAAATAACAGATTCATAACATGCAACTACGTGTCTTTTGATTGATCTGCTGATGATCTTCTCCATTAATAGATTAATACGTTGTTCAGTTTATGAAATGTCAGAAAATGGTGAAATGTGTCGACGAGTGTTTCTCAAACTCAACTTTCACAACATGAAGACGTTCGGTTATTGAGGAGGAAAGAAACCAGAAAATTCACATTTAAAGGTGTTTTCACACCATAATGTCTGAACAAGCTTCATGTTTTCCTTCCGTCGTCTACATCTGGTCTGGTTGGTTTTTCTTTCCGTCTGTAGTTTATTCTGGATCAGATCCGTCCCGTCGTCATCGTCTGACGTCCACATGTTGTTAATTCACCTCATTTCTCACGTCTTCCATTTGTTTTTGTCGATAACGTTGTGTAACTTTTGGTCTGAAAGTCTGAGCCGTCCACAAAGTGTTTTCACCTGTACGTGAACCGAACCATGGTCCAGTTTGATCCGGACCGAGACCACCTCTTCTGGTCCGTTTGGTCCACATCGTGGTCTGGAGGAGGTTTCACATCTGAACATTTAGTTCAAATCAAACGGTGGAGTCAACGTGAAAACCCTTATGAAGCTGGAATCACAGAGTTCAGCTTTTATGAACACTATGTCAAACAGATTCATCGATCATCACAACAGATGCAGATTAATTCTGTTGTTGCCACTGACGGATTCATCGTGGCAGCTCTAGACCAGTGGTTTCATGAAGACCAGGATGTGCAGATGAGTCCAGTCCTGCCCTGAACCAGGTGAAGTCATGTGTTCAGACAGAGCCTGGAACACAAACCGGGTTAGTTTTGTTGTAAAGGCAGCGTTGAGGTCAGTGAAACGCATGATGATGACTTGAATTCCTGCCCGTCGTGTCATGGTGGTGTAAACAGACGCAGTGTGTTGAGGCCGTGCAGGTCTTCATACCCGGGCTGCCTCTTCATTAACTGGGACAATGAGACCCTGGGCATCACTGGCTCTTTGTCTGGACCGTCTGGCATCGGCAGCTCGTCTGATGAGTCCAGTTAACCGGTCATCTGCCTCATTCATACCCACATAATTCAATCCTCGGACATATTTCACATTGACACGCAGTGACGCGTTAGGACGGTGTCTCCTCAGTGTGTCTTCTGTCCTCAGATGGTCTGGTTTCTTTAGACCTGATACTTTCACTACCGTTTAACTCAGAGTTTCAGTTTCTACACAAACACTAATAATAAAAGATGTCAAAATAAGACTTGTATGTCTTAATCAACTGCTGAATATTTCCATCATAGTTCGTCTTGATTCACTGACTGAATGTTTTGTCCACAAACAGGGACGTGTCCTCGTTTTATTGGAAACAAAGAGATTTCATTTAAAAAGATTTAAAACAGAGAAATTCTCAGTTTTGAGGCAGGAAATGACTTTTCCTCATTTCATTCATTTATCATTTTTATCTGACATGTAAGTGACACAGCTGCAACAATCACTTGATTCATAGATTCATATTAAACGTCTCTGATTTCAGCTTCTTAAATGTGAATATCTTCTGGTCTGGATTTTATCCACTCAGTCATTAATCGGTTAGGTTAGTTTGGTTCAGGTTCTGTATGTAATGTCTATTATAAACTACAAGACTTTGAAAAGACTCACGTGTGACGTTCTCACAGTTTTCAGTCACAGACTAGATTTTATAAAGACTATGAATGTTACAGAGTGATCCACATCAACAGTTAGAATCTACGTCATCACATCTAATGATTAAAACTCAGAGTTTGTGTCGTATTCATTAGAGGTTTGGTCTCTTAACTCCAGAGAAGAAAAGTCAAACCTACTGAGACGTAACAAGGTCTTTAAATGACCAACAGTCCTGCCTGTAGGGGGCGACAAAACTACTGTAATGATTTAACCACAGAAGAAGAACAATCCAGAGTAAAGTCATCATCTGCACTAACATCACTTCTCTACAGACACAACACACACCAGACTGGATTCTGTTGTGGATTCAGGATCAACATCTGCATCAGGACTTACTGCTTCCTGTTTGGATCTGGACAGAGACAGCTATTGGTTGGAGACGATGGTCACGTGACTGAAAACTGACGACGAGGTTAAACAGGTTGGATTTAGTCTGAACGTCAAGACGGAAAAAAAGAGTGAGTTTAATGAAGCACCTCAGATCAAAGCATCGAGAGGACGGAGGCTGGAGTCCAGATGAACTCTGACCAGTTTATTCCAACAGTGAAAAGTTAGGAAAACCAAGCCAGAGCCGGTGTTGATGCCACCGAGTCATCAGAGCTGGAACCTGATCAGACTTCAGGAACGACTGTTTAACCAACCTGAAAGATCAGGTCAGAGTCACTAAATAATCTGCTCCCTGACGTCACTCAAATATAAAAATACATCTGTGGAACACTTTGGAAATGTGTGAAATGTCAGATGAAACCTAGTAGTGAAAGACCAGAGGCTTGTGTAAAAACCTACAACCTTTCACTTTTATTTTCTTTGTGTTTTACTACTAGCAGTGGTGGAATGTACCTAGTACTTGTAATACTTTGAGGTACTTGTACTCCAGTACTTCCAGTAGTTCTGTCCTTCTCCTCCGTTACATCTCAGAGTAAATCCAGCTTTAGTTCCTTTAGTTTTCCATCTCCTTTGTGAAAATCTCCAGATGTTTGAATGTTTGTGATAAACCGAAGGAGGACGTGTTCACCTC
>JAPQRN010000922.1:0-14503 GCA_037367275.1 Coranthus polyacanthus | reverse complement strand
TGTACGGACTGTAAAGCCCTTTGAGGCAAATCTTGATTTGTGATATTGGGCTATATAAATAAAATTGAATTGAAATTATTACATGGTTATTACTTTGGTAATTACGTGGTATTACTGCACTGTTACCTATGTACTGTATTAACAAACTATTAGCACACTATTATCATGTTATTACCAAGCTGAAGTGCTGCCAAACTGTTCAATTCAAAATGATGAGACAAAATCTGATTAATGCATCTCCAGAAATTAAGTTAAAACATGGATACAGGTGGAAAATCCACCTCAAATCACCAGATTGCAGAAGATGTTCCCAACTGATTAGCTCCTATTTGCCTCATACTTTCAGAAAATAATGTTATCAGTCCTAGTAAACACCATACAAAATGTCAGCTTTATATCTTCATTAGTTTTTCAGATACTGGGGCTTTGATAAGGGGACGTGATGCTGACTTAACTATAAAAACGAGTGGTTCAGAAAAAGATCCTAAGTTCAAGAAGTGATTACTTTTGAACTATTCATGATAGATGTATGACATTTTCAGGAGTTGTTCTAAGGTACAAGAACAACTCCTGAATTTCCTCCTGAAGTTCCATATTTACCAATTTACAGCTTGCTGAAAAGTGTAAAAAATATTGTCAATTTAGTCCCAGTGTATCTCCACATTGAACTAAATCATATCTTTCAGATTTTGGTATTTATTTCTCATGTTGTAGCACTATTGTGATTATGTGTTTTTCTAAAAGAATTCAAATTTTCTGATTTATGAGGTATTAAAAATGAGATTTTTTTGCTTTTGCTACATTTGCTACATTGTTTACCTAAAACAGAACATGTAATCCTCTGAGGGAAATTCAATTGATCTGTAATTCAGAATAAATAAGTATATTTTGATGCTGTTGTTGTTGCTAAAATGTACATTTTATCATGAGAATAGTTTTAAATGTTCTGCCTCTGGATTTCTGAAATGTTCTACTGTTTGTGTTTGTCACGTTTAAAGCCACAAATAACCTTTTACATTTTACATCTTTTACGTTGTTTTCATTTTGTTGCGTCTGTTACATCAGTTTTACATACCCTGGCTTTAACATTACATCAAAATTATGAAAATGAACAAAATAAACATTAAATCACAAAATCAGAGACTACAGATGTGTTTTTGTCTCAATATGTCTTGTTACACCTTTTATGTCATTTTCATGTTGTGTCTTTTAATGAATAATTTAAAGCCACAACTAACCATCTGGTTTGTTCAACTTTCACTCAGGACCAAAAATCAGCCTTTAACCTGGAAAGAAATAATGATTTGACGTTTATCGTATCGTCAGTTCAGTGTTTAGTATATCTGCCACTGACTAAGGTGTTGTACAGCCTGATGACAGTGGAGACTAAGGTGAGCTACATTGTTGTTTCTGCAGTGTCTACAGTCATACAATCAGGTCATGCATTATTATTTTTACAGAGATAATTCTATAGCACCCACTACACATATTTATCTACAAAGATTCAATTTTGATTTTCTTTGCAGCAATATATCTTTGTGATTACAATATGATAATATGAAAAAAATCAGTAATGCATAATAACAATCATGCATAATTGTAAATTAATACATGCATCACCTAAAACATCGTATCTTTCAATCTGCAAAGTTTAATGATTCGCAAAAACATTCTGAATGAAAAAGAAAAATGCAAAAAAGGAGACAAAACCAGACAAAGTTTGAGCTCTTTGGGGTTTGAACATCAAACAAGGAATGAGATCTGGAAATAGCAGCCTAATTCACATTCAGCACAGCTAATATAAGTTCTGAAACAGGCATATTAAGAAAAAAAGGACACCAGGAAATTAAATGATAATAGACATGAAGTCCAAGTCTGTCGAGCAAAGGAAATATGATTTGCACCTTTTGGCAAACCCTGTTCTGTTTAAATTTACAAAGAGCAGACAGACAGAAGGGAAGCTGTCATTACACAGAAGGAAGGTCTGACCTCTATTAACTATATAGAGCATAAACTTAAATACAGACGGCATTCATTTTAAACCAGAGAACACTTTGTATTACAACTATTTACTTGTCTGTTTGTGTGCATGTCCATGTATTTCTTATTAAAACACAAACAAACCACACATTATCAGTTACGTTTTCCTCCTTTTAGTCGGTTGGTGCCACATCTCCCCCTGGTGGTTACTATAGGTCATAAATCCCATGCATCGTCGCATGCTGCAAGTTGGTCAAGAGCCATCGGCATCCGTTTCGACGCAGAAAGTACCAGATAGAAGTCAGTGTAAGTCCTTAGACGTTGAAAATTGACCAGGTGACGTACTGCAAGGTCATTTGGGTGGAACACTAAAGTCTACAGACTTACACACAGACCAGGGTTCTCGTCCCTTTTTCATGCTATGGTTTTTAGCATTTTCTCTCTTTGTCTTTCTTATTTGAACCCTCCCCCAACCCTTTTCCTAACTCTAACCACATTGTATTTTTTATGCCTAAACCTAACCAAACTGTAACCATGGCACTGTCTAGACCCACATTGAAAAATGACACCTACCCTGTGCGTCAAAAAATTATGCTCTTAGGGTACCCTATACCTCAAAATATGACGCCCCAGCCAAGCGTCAGTATGTGATAATTTAGGAGTGAGAACACACACAAAACACACAAACTAAAAAGTGGATTTCAGCAGGTTGATGTGCTCGTCATTTTTCCAGTCAGTTTGTTTTTAATAAGTCACTCAATGATATAAAAATGGGTGATTGACAGCTGTAGTAAGCATCTAGTCTCGCATATCCAGACCATATCGCCACACTTCATTAGCGCTGTGCCAGTGCTGGAGATAGGTCTCACTCCATCCACTATTGTTCTGAAATAGGGGTAGAAGTTCTCTGCTTTGTTTGTCTAGTTCTTTAAATTAATCACACTTGTCTTGGGCAGCGCTAAGTGCAGGATGCAACAACAGTGCCTTTGCAAAACAGTATTGAGAGAGCAGTTGTTTTGGTCAAATGTGCACACAAGGAAGCATGCCATGGTATTAAAATGATTAAATTCCTCCAAAAGAAAACATCATATAAAAAGATGTCTGTCAAAACATTCCATTTTCAGCTTGTAGTTGCAACTTAGATGTACCTGCGTCCACTTTTTATAAACATTCTATGCTCAGGATGTAGTATTCAGACTCTGATCTTTTTGGAAAAAGAATGAGGACATATACACGTGCTGACAATAGACTATGTTTGTACCTTCAGAAAGGGGAAGTGAGCCAGCATGTTGGCCACCCTCTCTGCGTTGTGTCCCTCATTAAGGAAGTCCAGCTCCAGTGGCATGTTTTTCTTGGCCTCCTCAAGCAACCACATGAAGGCAAAATCTGGGAAGAGCCAATGAACTGCCCTCACCAACACCTTCAATGACAACCACAACAAACTAATTAGAACATGTGACACGTTTTACCCTTATCCATATATTACATACTGGTAAATATATTTTCTACCTGACAAGTGCCTGCTATCTGGTTTAGAACTCCAATTAGTGCCCTGACACATACAGTGTATTCATAAGTGACTAATGTGTATGTATGATTAACCTAATACAACCTAAGTCACTTCGGGTTGAGGGGTGAAGAGATTTCTGTAGAGTTTTGGTACAGAGGCACATCACTAATGTTATCTGAAGTCTCAGCTGTCGCTGCATGGCAACATTTACACACTGCTGTTGTGTTTTCTTTTGGTCCTGACGTTACAGATGAACCATGTGTGGTTTATGTTGACACATTTTATTACAGTACATTTGTCTGATTTCTCAGACACACACAGCTTCTTCTACCAAAATGTCAAATCAGAAGAAGGTTTACATCAAATCACAGTAATGATGTTAACAAATGAATCAGACAATGCACAGGGAATATAGAGATATCCCTGCAGTTGTGGTTTTGACTGGAATAAAATCCTGAGCCCTCTTCATCTTAGACCAAGACAAGACTAAGTAAAAATACCATCAAGACCAAGACTAAGACCAAGACCTTCAAAACATGTACAGTATATCATATAAGCACAGTTCCATTCATTATGTTCCAAACAATTCTGAGTAAACACAAAACACAAAACAGACAGTTTATAGACACAGACTCACCTCCATCACTACTATGTCCTTGGAGCTTTGACTCTGGACTTTGGGGTGTTGAACCTTTACTGCCACTGTCCTCCCATCATGCAGTACTGCTTTGTGGACCTGAGCGAGAGAGGCAGCACCCTGAGGCTTCTCCTCGAAGGAGACAAATATCTCAGACAGCTGCAGGAGAGACAGACAGATGGAAACATTGTTGTGTGCTACTCTGATGCTCTCAACTGCAGTGAGGAATTGTAGCAAATTTGGTTAAACTATGCTGCACTTAAATAGCAGTGTGATGGACCAAAATTGATCTGTGATCTATATGGATCCACCCCCACAGTTCAACATGTGAACCACAGATTAATTGCAAAATGTAATCCTCATGGAGTGATGCTGCATCATCTATAATGACTGCCACCATTACTTTTAAGTAATTAGTAATTAAATAAGTAATTAAGTAATTGTGACATCTGATACTTCCCTAAATCTCAATGTAAGCAGCTCTAGAAAAGCATCACAATATATATTTTTCTTTTGTCTTTAGGGGTTTTTTTTACATTCTCAGCTAAAACACCTGTTTTTGAATTGTTTGGAAATTTCTGAAATATTCTGCTGTTTGTTAAGTTTTTATTATGTTCTGACCATGAAGACTTTAAAACCACAAATAGCGGTCTTTTGTGACATTTTAAATCAAACTTAAAAAAAATTAACAAAATAAGCACTGAATCACAGGAAGCGGAAGATGAATGGATGGATGTACAGCTGGGCGATCTCACGACCGTGATCGATCTTAATTTATCATATGATCTTTTTTTCAGAGGCATTGCAAAGATCGTGTCATTAAAAGAATAAATAACAGCACTATCAAAACTTTTCTTCTCTGCTGACATTTGTTTTCAATGGCCTATTTATCAGTGTAATTAAGGTATTTTACAGAGTGCGTTGTACATAGGTGTTGCTCTAACCTATGGGTTTGGAGAATTAATGTCGCTAGTGCAAGTCACTAGGCTAGTGAGTTTATTTCAGTTGGTTTGTAGCGATACTTTGGTGTGGATGTGTTTGGATTTAGTCCACATTAACTTGCAGAGTTTGTGTTACGTGTTGCTTTGCTGCTGCTAAAGAAATAATGAGGAAGAATTACCGTCCGTGAGCTGCGGGTCAGGTTTCAGAACTCTGATGTGCAGTGAGTCTGATTTACACAGATGCTTTAGAGTTATGTTCAAGTGTAAAAACGTTTTTTGATTCATTAGAAAACTCTGGCAGGACAAATTAGTCCACCACAGTCTATGTAATTAATGGAAACACTGCAGCTGTATGTACAGGAAAATGTTGATAGTGTTTACTTCAATTAGATATTGTCAATATTGTAATAATGTCAGTCAAAAATGGTGCAAAACTGCAGAGTTTCTAGTCAGATAAAAACAACAAAAAGACATTACAGACAGCCTAAGCTCCAGAAACCAGAGAAAACGAGAGGAAAACTGATAGTTTGGTTGCAACACGCCTGCTTTTTATAAGAGGTGAGAAAATTGTGATTTGTGAATTTGTGAAATTATGACCAGTGAGTCCTGGTTGTACCTCAAAACATCGGGTGGATGGATGGGTGGATGGATGTGTTGATATGTCTTACATTGTTTTCATCTTGTTGCGTCTTTAAGGTCGTTGTCTTGTTGCAGCTTTTTCATTGTTTTTGTCTTGATGCATCTTTTAGGTCATTTTCATCATGTTGCATCTTTTTATGAACAGTTTAAAACCACAAATAACCATCTGGTTTCTTCAATTTTCACTCAGCACCAAAAATCAGATTTTAAACTGGAAAGAAATAATGACTTGATATTTATTGTGATAATTACAATACTGTGTCGCGGTCTGCAGTCTCTCGCTCCTGCTGTAATTAGGATAATCTGTTTCACCTGCCCAGCCTGCCACTCTACTGCAATCAGCGACATCTGTTTCACCTACCGGACCATCTATATATACTCACCTCTCACGCTTCATCTTTATCCAGATTGTCCTCTGTTTCCTATATGACTCTCCAGCGCTTTCTTCGGATCAGACCCCTCATTTATGACCCCTGCCTGCCCACGACCATCGAGCCTGTCTCCAGCCCAGAATATCGGACCTGCCTTCTGTCTCCTGAACCATGTCTCCAGCCTAGCCCCCAAAGACCCATTCTGCCGCGGGTCTTGGACTTCCGCATTCTCCTGCTTCCCCGATTCAGGAGTCAGCGAGCACCCGTCTCACTGTTCGGTGGTTCTCACCATCGTAGACCACTTTAGCAAGATGGCTCACTTCATTCCTCTCCCTAAACTCCCTTCGGCCAAGGAGACCGATTCCCTCATTCTTCACCATGTTTTCCGGCTCCACAGCATCCCATGCGATGTGGTGTCAGACCAGGGACCTCAGTTTGTCTCCATCTTCTGGAGGGAGTTCTGTAGACTCCTAGGTGCCACCGTAAGCCTATCATCTGGTTTCCACCCGCAGTCCAATGGACAAACGGAAAGGGTCAACCAGGTTCTGGAGACCACCCTCCGCTGCATGGCCTCCAAAAACCCCACGACCTGGTCATCTCAACTCTTGTGGGTAGAATACGTCCACAACACTCTTTCCAGTTCCGCCACTGGCATATCTCCTTTCGAATGTGCTCATGGGTACCAACCTCCATTCTTTCCCTCATTGGAGAAGGAGAACACCTGTCTGGCAGTGGAGACCTTCGTTGGATGCTGTCGGAGGACGTGGGACCAGGCCCGGGCGGCGCTCCTCCGAGCGGTGGATAGAAACGCCACTACGGCCAATCGTCAGCGGACCAAGGGGCCTGAGTCCCAGGTGGGGCAGAAGGTTTGGCTGTCAGCCAGGGATTTGCCCTCCGCATAGATTCCCAGAAGTTGGCACCCCGATTTGTTGGTCCATTCCCCATCACCAAGATTGTCAACCCGGTTGCAGTCCGACTCCAACTTCCACGGTCCATGAAAATCCATCCCACTTTCCACATCTCGAAGATTAAGCCTTTCTGAGAAAGCCCCCTGGTTCCGCCGGCTCCTGCCCCCCCTCCACCGCGCCTCATCGATGGGGAACCGGCCCCATACGGTCCGCCGCCTCATTCGGTCTCGGCGTCAGGGGAGAGAGATCCAGTACCTGGTGGTTTGGGTGGGATATGAGCCTGAAGAGAGGTCCTGGGTTCCAGCTCGTTCCATCTTAGACCCAACGGTCATCTGAGAATTCCACCAGCAATATCCGGACCAACCCGCACCGGCCAATCTCCCTGCGGCTGCTCCCCAGGACTCCGAGAATGAGGTGAGCGAAGTGGAGGATCAGGTGGAAGGGGACGGGCCTCTGGGCGATGCTGAGGAGATGGAGTTCTACTCCGTCCCGACCAACGACGATCCGTCGTCCGAAGAATTCTGTTCAATGAATTCCCTCTCAGTTCATTCCTGGTATTTCGAGTGTTGCTTTTGGGTCCATGCCTTGTGTTCGTGTCATACTGTGCAGAAGTCTAAGGCCACCATTATTTTTGTTTTTTAGGTTATAATGACCATACATAGGAATTTCAGTCTCTGTATCAAAATACATCCAACTAGAATATACAGGAAATACGTAAACAGCATTCAAAACAAAAATTTAAGAAAAAAATATCAGTATGTTAGAAGCTGTATGGTGTATATGTATATGTATGCTCTGGACAGAGAAAGGGATAAAAGACAGCCCAAGTCTACAGAAAACCACAAGATTATTTAAGAAAACTTCCAGGCAGTTGATCCAAGAGAGTTGTAACAATCCACACTATATACTGACTTTTACCCATAGATGCCATTTAGTTCTGATTTTTCTATGTGTGTTTTAATACTATGCACATATTTCCTGCATTTTCTTGTTCTTCTTGTGTCTTAATTAAGAGAGTTAAGTTCATATGTTTCTTATTTAAAATAATGTTTTAAATACATATGTGTACATCTGTCAGTAATTTCATGTTCTTTCTGTATGTTTGGAACAATTAGATGCTAAACTGATGACAATATTCAATTAATTGCTACTCTATTGAATTAAACAATTCTGTTAAAAATCCACAATACTGTTGTACAGTTTTAACCTATAGACTGTATATATTAGTGGACAGAGGAACCGTGAAGTCACCCATTGGTTTCTGAACTACCATTTTGAAGCCAGTAGTTTACAATTTGGAGCCGGACGTGACCATATTTGGACAAAAGGGGCGAAACTACAGGAGCCCAAGGGGTCAAAGGTGAGCTAATGCTAAGCACTAGCTTACTGACTCAGTGAAAGGTAAACTCCAAACTAAAATCATTTTAGAGTCTTGTTAGTGGAACCTATTAACCACAACTACAGTGGAGCTGTCTGTCAGGAAAAAATGTGTTTTATTAAATGAACCGAAACTCTGAAGGTCCGACTCGGTAGGACAATGAGCCGTCATTCCAACCTGTCAATCAAAGCCTGACATGGCAGACATCAAAGCTTTCTATTAGCCCTAAGATCTGATTAACGGGGGAAAAAAAGTGAGTCCCTTGCCAATCAGCTTTACCACATAAACAAATCAATATTGGTTTAAGTGTACGCTATATCTAGAATATATACAGTCCTCATACAGTCCTTTCCCACAGGACACTGAAGCCCTGAAGCACTCTTCAAACCCACCACTCACCTACCAAAGACAGTAATTCGTCTCCTCGATTGTCCAGTGCGCTGTGTTACTGTAGTATGACTTTGGTGTTGATTTATACAAATGTCATGACGAAGAGTGATCCGACATGGCTGACACCACATCAGCATCAAGGTGGGAAGGCTCAAGAAGATTTTAAGACAGGAAGTGGTGAGTTGAGGCATTTTCACCTATAATATGCTGATTTTTATGTGTATTCTCACCAGCATTGATGTGTTTCATCTCAATTAAGTCATATATTTCTGTTTACAGCTCATAAAATATGTTTTACTGTTTAGTATCACTTTAAATACTCAAATAACACCCAATATGCAAACATGTTGGCAAGTAAAAAATATGCTTGGATAATAATTTCAGACAGTTAGGGTTTGGGAATGAAAAATTCTGGTTCATGGACAAATGTAGTTGCTGCCCTGTGGTTTGCACTGTTGTACCTGTATGTAATGGTCCTGCATGGATGGTTAAATTCCATGCAGAGACCATCAGTCTTCCACTTGTTGCCCTCATGCTCTATTTGTGCACACTTACCTATGTCTTAATTTACATTTCTGCATGGTCCTCTCCTCTGAACTGACAGCAGATAGATTTTTTTCATTTAGCGGCTTCTGTTCTGTCTGTTATTTCACAACTCAGACACCCAATTGCATTTTCTTTTTCTACTTCTCAAACAAGACTCTCAGTTTTACACTTGCTTGCACCTCTTCATTTTGCCATTGCCATTTCTAATAATTATTGTTGTTCAGACAGCCTTCTTATATGCAAATTAATAATTAAAGGAGTGTCTACATCCATTTGTGGCTAATGCATAGTGTGGAAAGCAGGCTTGTGTACATGTGGAAAATTCAGATCCATGCAGTGATGCAGACTTTTATTTATATATATATATATATATATATATATATACACACACACAAAAAAAAAAAAACATCTTGCAACATCTTGCACTTTACATTATGAATCTACACAGAGTTACATCTCGTCCCTGGATCCTCACCCAGGACGTCATTTACAATGTCAACCTACACCAACATCAGACCATATTATTAAAATGTCCAAATCAACTAACTGACCTCTGGTACGACCCATTTCCAGCTTCACTCTGAACCCACTTGTTAACATTCACTCAAAATATGGCACCAGTTTAGACACCACTTCACATTCGATCAGTCATATGTTTGATGCTGCTGCTATGATCAAACCTTCTAAAGCCCTATTCACATGGTACTAGTATTACCTGGTGACCTCTGGTCATTTTTAATAATTGTGGAGGTTGTCTATGATCTTAATCCCATGTGAATCTGCCATGTTGTAAAGTAAAAATTCCACCGTACATTACCTCCCCTATTTCAGCAAACACATAGGTCCTGTGATAAGATTAGTCCCGTGTGAATCGATATCTCTGTGATTTGCAATGTTTTTTGTTTCTCTGTGTATTTATTCTGCCCATTTCCTGCTCGAGAACTATGGAAGCTGCATTATATTATAAAGTATTACAAAGTTTTAAGGTAATTTAAGTGAATAAACTAGTGAGTCTTGACATCAAATCTGGGAGATAATGTCAATAAAGATGTGTAAAAAACAGACTTTGCTTATCCTGTGTGAGTGCAGAGCAAGAAACACAGACGTGGGGATTTATTTCTAAACATCAGAGGTTATACTAGTCTTGTGTAGGGCTTAAGACATGCAAAACCAATTTATTGTGGCTCACTTTTGTATATATATATATATATACATATATTCACTGTTAGACTGAATTTGTGTATAGTGTTCAGTGCACAAAACCTCAAGATTTTTCTTTCGCCAGCTTTCTTTAGACAATATATCAGGATGAAAAATTCATAATCAGGTGACTGGGGTTACCAGTGTTTAAGAATAGATTTTGCTGTGTCCCTTTTTTTATTCATAACACCTCAAAGAAACAATGCCTTCTGCTTTTTCATTCTATAGACTAATAACTAACTGTCGTGATAACAATGCAATCCACTGATATGCAACTGTGTGCTTAATTCAGGAGGACGGAAGTAATTACATGGGAAGGACTGAGGTCCTTTTTTGCAGGGTGAGAGTAATTTCCTTGAACAAAATATTAACAAAATGAAGAAAATTGAAATTGACTTTGGAGCCAGACAAAACAAATGACAGTGTTTGTAGACCCTGAGTGTGGACCAGTACACAGCACATACTGGGAGCAGTGAGAAGTAAGCATGTTCACACTAAGAGGCATATACATCACAGTCTGAATAGAGAAAGAGGCTTAAGGTTCGGATGTAGCCACCTTCTTTGATAAACTCTGCCCACCCATAATTCTCCATCAGTGTGAGAATGTAGCGCCCAGCACGGCCTTTGAGCATAAGTAGTCCCTCATTAGCTCCCTCTCTGTGGACACACACAACACACACATTAATTAGTGTGTGGGTTTGGAGGTTAAAGACGCTTCCCAAGGGATCTGGAATCATTACAACAGACTCTGTGTGTGCTTTGGAACCTCCACTGTCTTCCAGAGGCCGCTCTACATGGACACAAAGATGCTGAACGAACACCACGGGCTGCTTGAAGAACACAACCAAGCTTCTACTTTTACAAACAAACCCCTTGAAGAAAGCTGCTCTGATCAGGTTTTCAATGGAAAAACATTGGCAGCAAGATGCGTTCTAAGGGTTGTTATGGATAGCAGCCAATTTATGTGGATGACTTTTTCATGACAAACATTCTGTTGCTGCAGACATGTGCTTGTGTACGCACATGCTTATGAGTTGTGGAGAATGCACAGTGAGAGGAATGCAAACTCTGAGCACCAATTTGTTTATGCAATTATTGTCAATGATGCCAAAAATCTATTGAGTGATCAGTGAACTGATCCAAAACCATATCATCTTCCTACATTGTATGGGAATTACAACTATGTACTAGTTGTATACACGATGATGACATAGCACATCAAGATGTCAAAGTAATGTCACAATAAAATACAACAGCTAATGGCTAATATAGCTGGGAGGTAACACAAGATAATCACTTTGAAGACACATGAAAATAAACATACACCTCCAATTTCCTGTTGTTTTAACAGACTTTCCTGATAAACAAAGTTCAAATGTTAGTATGACTTGTGTAAGAGGTAGAGTCATACTGTGGGGGAATGTACAGTGTTCATGCTCCTCTACTATGACCAATGTGAAACCTCACTCTAGTCTCGTGACTAGGTGGTAGTATTAGCTTGAACTTTCTGAAATAGATTGATGTATTTCTTAAAACAAACAGAAGACAAGACAACCAGATAATCAATATGTGTACCTAGTTTCATTAAGACTGATATACTGAAATGTCTTTTTCGTCCTTTCATCTTGTTGCATCTTTCACGTTGTTTTCGTCCTATTACATCTTTTGCATAATTTTCATCTTGTTTTGTTTTTTATTTCATTCTTGGCTTGTTGCATCTTTTTATGAATACCTTAAAACCACAAACAACGACCTAGTTTCCTCAAAATGAAACTGAAAATAAATAATGATTTTGCATTTATTGTAAAAATTTTATCGTGATAACATTTTGGCGGTATCCCTCAGCTCAAACTATAGGAACACAATTTATCTTCAACTTTACAGTATGAAGCATAGTTAGGTTTTGTATGTCTGCACTTGTGTATGTATATGAAATAGATTCTGGGTATGTTCCATCATAGTTAAACTTTACACACTGAGTGGGATTTCCCCTGCTGTTTGTATCTGGTGAAATATGAAAAGAGGCTAATTTGAACATGATGTTGGCCCATCAGGTAGAATCTGCACAAGATGCCATTAGATGATATATTATGCAAGCAGGATTCAGGGTTGGAACAGCTGGGTTATTCATTATGCAAATATGCTAAATGGAATGAAATTGTCTGCACCCACCAGTGTCTGCCCACTATGATGATGAGCCTCCAATGGGAGCCGACATGTTAAGGGTACCGTCACGGGTTGAAGAAACACAGAAAACATTAAATGAAAAAAAACATAACATAAAAAAACAAATAAATCTAAAGTTCCAACCAGTGTTTGCAGTTGTAATTATGTCAGCGGCCGTTTAAACACTCGTTCCATGTTTATGTTAATGTCAGCTCTGCAGTTAATAAACATGGTAATGTATGTTCATGGGCCCAGCTCCTCGAGGACAGACCTGCAGTGACATACGTTCACTGAAATGAGTTATGGCACCAACAAAGCAGCCCCTGAGGCCTCACAGTTGGACGGCAACACACAGTCTGTGTGTGTGTGTGGTGAGGTGTCCAGTGGCTGGCGGCTCGCCACTGCCCCAGCTGGAAGAAGTCACATGAATCATCACAGGAGGACGATAACAAATGAGAGAGATTATTTCACAGAGGAAATGGACAGATCCAACTCCACACTATAAATGCTGACATCCATGTCTTAATGCAATACTGGCTCTATTACAGGAGGAACCATGTTCATGTATATGCATGTTCATGTCTACATGCCTACATTTATTTAGTTTGTGACATGGCAGTTTTAGGGCATTTCACTCTCAAACTTACTATTGTTTTTCCTGCATTATAATTGAACTGTTGACATTTCAGATAATGTTTCATTAAGTCTGTTTCATTAGATCAGGTTGCTGAAACTGGCAAAGCAAGACTGTGGGTAGCTCAAGCAACATTTGCTAGATAACAGCAAAGTTAAGGTGTTGGTAAGTTTGTTTTAGGGATATCTCATTCACTCGTTCAGTGTCAGGTGGAGCCCACCTCAGCTGACACTGGGCGAAGGCAGGGTTAATCCTGGACAGGACACCAGTTCATCACAGGGCTGACATGTAGAGACAGACAACCATTCACACCCACATTCACACCTGGGGACAATCTAGAACGACCAGGTGACCTGTTAAGGTGCATGTCTTGTCAGTTATTGTTGGCTCAATAATCTAACAATCCAAAATTGTTGGCTTATTGAGCATTAAATGACTTAGCAGAGGGCTTTTCATTGAAAACGATGGATACAGAAAAAACAGTTTTATTTGTTACTGTGTATCGTCCACCCACCCCCTACCGAGTTCTTATCTGAATTAGTGCTGAGTATAGATAAAGTAATCATTGTGGGTGACTTTAACATTCATGTAGATATTGATAACGACAGCTTTAACACTGCCTTTACTTCAATGTTGAATTTCATTGGCTTTCCTCAGAATGTACATAAACCCACCCACTATCTTAATCATACCCTTGACCTTGTCCTGACATATGGCATAGACATCGAACATTTAGTAATATTTCCCCATAACCCTCTGCTGTCTGACCACTTTTTAATAACCTTTGAATTTACATTAATGGACTGCGCAGTACTGGGAAACAAATTGTACTGTAAATGTCTATATGATAAAGCAATTTCCAAATTTAAAGAAATGGTTTCTTTATCATTTACTTCAATGCCATATGCCAATACAGTGTTGAACAGTTATTTAAATCTTAACTTTACAACATCACAATTAGACAACCTTGTTGACGGCTCTGCAGCCTCATTACGTACAATACTAGACACTATAGCTCCTCTGAAAAAGAAGACAGTGGCTCATAGGATGCGAGCTCCATGGTATAATTTACAACTCTGCACTTTAAAACAAATATCGCTAAGGCTGGAAAGGATGTGGCGTTCTTCTGAATCTCTAGAATCTCACCTGGCCTGGAAAGAGAGTCTTATAACTTATAAAAAAGCCCTGCGTAACAAAAAAACT
>JAPQRN010000921.1:0-14513 GCA_037367275.1 Coranthus polyacanthus | reverse complement strand
ATACACATATATATATATATATATATATGTATATATACACATATATATATATATATGTATATATATACACACTAGTTGTTTTCGTCAACTAGGGATGAAACATCTGGTTTTCATTTAAGGGTGACCCCTCTGACATATCCCCAAATGAAGAGAGTCCCTTTAACTAAACAATAGTCGATCTTTACACACCCAATCCTGTACTTAAAGGCCTCTAAGAAAACATACCAAACTCATGCAATCATATAGTAGATGAAAGTTCAAATACTACAACACAGACAATGCACAATACAGTTCATAGAGGTGTTATCATAATGCAATTTTTAACTTATTAATGACTTATGAATAGCCTAAAACACACTATACCACATAATAATTAAGTTCTGTTCACATACATAAAGGTTATGGTTCTATATTATCATTTCTTGAAAATTCATAGAAAAGTTTTGTGTAAAAATGTATGCTAAGCCTGTTATTATTATTGGTAGTAGTAGTAGTACTAAAGCAAGGCATGTTTACATATCTTATTTCATACACATTTCACACACATTTCATATGCAATTCAATGCACTGAACATAAATAAAAGAAATATCCAGAGAGGAAAACAAAGTGCTTAAACAATAAAAATCAAAATATTTTAAAAATATATAATTAAAGAAAGTAAAGAATACATAAAATCATAATAATAGACAATAACATAACCAAAAAATATTGAAATGAGTAAATAAGATACAGTATGCCAGAATTAAATAGAGGAGTAACTGAGGGTAGCTTTACATTTTGATATGTCTATCTAAATTAAAAAATAAACTGTGCAGGTTACAGTTTTTATGTGAAGGGTTTCAATTTGAATGCAACTCCCATGCTAAAAAGAGTAAATAAATACAGTAACAGTAAAATGAAGGTATAGTTTTGCAGTTTTTCTAGTTTTATGTGATAAGGTGTTTTTCCAGCTGTTTTTAATGTGGATTTTCAGTCTGGACATTGTGTAGTGGAGTGGAGAAGCTTGACTTCAATCAGCTTGAACTCACTGACTCACTTTCAAGTCCCTTCGAATTCAAACAGTGCAACAGTGCAACAAAAATTAAGGCTTACAGTGCAATGGAGAAGGTGTAAATAGTATATTATTCTAATTATAAGTAGTAGTGTTAGTAATAGCGTAGTAATAGTGATATTAGAGTGTGGACAAATAATCAGTTCAATCACGTAACCGGTAGGGGACAGTGGAAGTCTCGGTCTACAGTGCGCATGCGTGAAATGAAATTTCCGCGTTTGTTTACTTAATGCAGAAATTAGTTGAGAGCGCGTAGACATGCACGCACCAGAAGTTTGCAGTAGTTGGCCGTAGCGTTTACGTTATTTATATTAGTACATAAATAGCTCAATTTGGAGAGTATATGAAGCTGCAGTAGGACATCTAGCGTTATAACTAAAATGGACATATTTACGGAAGACGCGGGTAAGAAAACGTCACTTTATCCTTTATATCAAGTTGATTTAGCTAACAAATTAGCTTGTGTGTGCATTAATCACACAAATCACGCCTCATAGCACGATTTGACAACGTTTCCCCTTTTCTTCTTTTCAGAGTTCACAGACATGCGAATGATGGTAAGTAGCTAGTTCATGTTTAAAGTTGCATGTTATCCTCTTCAATGTGTGTGAGTCCAAAAGCAAGAGTATCGTTGAAGCTCCCCCACGTTGGCTTCAGTCTGTGGGCTGTGATAATAATTAAGCTAACATGGGAATGTTAATGCGGGAAGAGTGGGCAGACTGTAAATGAAGCAACAGCTTTTGGCCTTTTCTATTTGTTGTTACTTTACAGCTCGTTATAGATCATTTAGAAGAAAGTCTGGCTGACTCTCCGTTTTCCGAGGTGCATTCACTTCCTGCTTAGCTATGTTTTAGACCCTGCAGTGCTTTGTATCGGTATTATCACAGTTAGCATTTCAAGTTTACAAAAAGAAATCCACTGATTGGCTTATAAAAAGCTGGCTATGTTGTATTTAATCTGTAAAATACAAACATTATCCTGCTATTCTTTACTTATAACTTAAAAATGTATGCGCTACTTGAATAAATCTGGATACCAACAGTCTCTGTGTTGTTGGCTCTTCTTTTTAAGTGCTGCGTCAGTACTGGCGTTTCTCTCTGGACAAAGGAAAGTGAAACTTAAGGACTGATTTAGGCGTACAGCTTTGTGCAGATCAAATATACTGAGGCCAAAATTTAGTGTGACATTTGATGGGTTTAAAGCACCTCTTTGGACCTGACATTAAAATCTCTCTGTCTCCTTTCTAGCAAAGAGTTGTGGATATGTTTCATAGACGTCCTCCTATTCAAAGGATAATAGGATTTAGCCTCTTAGGTAAGAATATTCAGAACAACATCACACAAACATTGCTTCTTTGAATTGCACATGTCAAACAAGTTCATAGCCTGAATCAACCTGTTGAAATTATTTAAAACTTTGCTTTTTTTATTCTCAATCTCAACAGTTTAAGCATACCAATTTAGCTGCAAAATGTTGTCTATTCTAACAGGGATGGAATATAATGATGATGAGCCAGATCTATCAAGTGATGTTGAAATTGAGCAGTGGTTACAAATTTATAGAGAAACACAAGGGAATCACAGAACGTCAAACCACTTTTTGACTCTGCCTCCTCTACCTGACCATGACCTATCACACTTGCCCTCTGTAAAGGTTCAGGCAAAAGAGAGTGTAAGTTCACTTTTTTTTTGTCTGTATCATCAAATGGTTTCATTTTGTGTCCTGCACTGTTCTAATGCTTGGCATTTGTGTATTTGTTTTGTAACTGTTTAGAATGCTGAAAGAAAAGCAAGATCATTACAAGAATCTAAAAAAAGCAAAGAAAAGGCTGAGAAGAAGCGTCTTAAGAAACAGGTGGGTTCTGTCATTGTCACTTTAATGAGCTTTTTATAATGGATGGTTTTCAGGGCTGTGTGATACTGATATCCTGATATCAGTCAGTTCATGTCCAGATAATGATGCATATCACAATACAGTTTATACACAATACATTTTCTGTAAATTCAATGCATAAATAGTATATATAAAATGACAACATGGAAAAGCTTATTTCTTGTTACATTTTGATTTAATAAAAGGTATTATCTTGAAAGAAATAAAATATACTTGGGGTTAGGGGTTCATTTTTATTTAGAACTTTAATACAAATTCTCAGTTAAGCATGTAACAAAATATGAAACGATGTAGAAAATACTAAAAGGTAAATAGATAATAATAATAACTTTAATGTATAAGCTTGCCTTTCAAGTTACCACCTAACCAAAATTTAATGTGACCTTTTGATGGGGATGTGAATTTAATCTGAAATATAAAATAAAAAATATTGTGCGTCTGTGTCACCTTCACTCTGCACCGTGTTTGCTTGTTTTGCCTTCATGCAAATTTTCTCTTTGCATCTGTACAGTGTGGAAAAATGCATAGCCAAATGGCAAAGAAAATATTGCCATAGAGTGTAATTTGCAACATATTGAAGTAAACAATATGTTTTTCTATCATCAGACCATGTACATCATCCTCTGCCCTAAATTGTTGTCATATTTACTAAACTAAGTCTACTTTCTTGTATTTTTGTCCAACAGAAACAGAAAGAAAGAAAACGACTTGAGAAGCTGGAGAAGGAAAAAGAAAACCCTGTAAAAGAGGTCAGGTCAACATCTTTTCTGAAGTTCAACCAAAATTCACTAGTCTGCATCAACACATTACAAATGGTTTGTTGTTGTTTCACAGGAAGAGGATAACTTATCACAGTCTAAAGAAGACAGGAGTAAACCAATTCATGATCAGTCTAAAGACAGTTCCAGTGTTAAAGAGTTGGCTTTAGGTAAAGACACAGACAGCAGTGACAGTAGTGCAGATGAATCCAGTGATGAAGAAAACGACAACAAGAATGACTCTGGTGACTCTGAGGTACCAAGTGCTCCTTCACACTCCTGTCAGTTAGCAAGTGTTCTCAAAAGGAAAAGTTTTCTTGAGAAAAACAAACTTGGTAGAACTTGGTATTGGTAGAGTGGGCTTATTGTTTGTTGCTTTTGTGCATGGAGTCTGATATAGTCTTTTGTATGTAAATTTGACCATTAAAATTATTCACATCTGTAGAACTGTCACCATTTTCTAAGCTGACTTCTGTTCAAATAGAAGATGTTTTGCTAATGGGTTTGAATATAATCAAACCCTTTTCTGCTTTGTAAGCTTGAACGGCTCAGAAACACATCTGTCTCTGTTCGTCCCTGTTTAAGGAACTGGATTTGACAAGTACTTTTGTGAGTAAAGCTGCTCAGATAGCCAAACGTAAAATGGAGCAAAAACGTCGGGCGGAGAGGAGGGAGAAAAAGAAGATACCGGTTAAAGATGAAGCTAAAACAACCCCTGAGAAACTCATTGAATATCAGGAGGTTGAAAAGAAGATGAGACATTGCAGTTTGGTCAGTTTCTCCACAGAGATAAAATTATGTTTTCTTCTGAAAAACTGGACACTGACTACAATTATAGTAGCAAATAAATGATTGTTCTTGTTTCCTCTTTTTCTCTTTACAGGATTCTGCAAGCCCTAGCCCTGATGTTGAAAATAATATAAAAATAAGTACTCAGCTTGCATGTGAGTTTTGTTTATCTCATGTATTTAGAATAAATTAGAATGTATAGATAAAATGTGTGGGTAAAAATCATAAATCATTTGTTTTGAGATTTGAATGTGTCCTTTTTCTTTTTCTTTGTTTTTAGTGATTGGAAATAAATTTGCAAGTGCTGGAGAATTTAGTAGGGCTGTGAAATATTTCACAGATGCAATAAAATACAACCCGACGGAGTTTAAGTAAGCAAACGTCCTTTACTTCAGTCACAGTAAATTCATGATGCTACTAGCCCCACAACTGATTTAATACAGTGTTTATAATGTTGTTTCTTTGTGTCACAGGCTGTTTGGCAATCGAGCCTTCTGTTTTGAAAAGATGCAAGAATATGAGAAGGCACTGACCGATGCAGAGTTGTCCCTGAGTATGTGTCCAGGCTGGGCTAAAGGCTTCTTTCGGAAGGGCAGAGCTCTGGCAGGTCAAAAGGTAAATTCTTTCTCAGATCTATAAATAACAGGAGCAAAACAATTATGTGACTACATCCTGCATATGGGCTACTTGCAATGGCACCATCTGCAGTTTTAGACCAACTGTCTGGTTGTACACCAGACAACTTTTCAAGCGATTTCAATGTTGGCAGACAAATTTCTATTGTTGGAATAAAATCTTGAGAGTGTTGATGAAGTTGAGGTGTGCTTCCAGCATCTGGAGCATTTGATGTAAGGTGGACATGAGTCTTTTTTTCTGTGTTGACATACCGACAAAATCAAACCAGTTTGATATTATCAGTATTATCAGTTTTAAACCTTGGCTCACACAGTCGGTGCATTCTCTCCAGCACCAAACAGGAAAGCAAAACTTGATTGCAGGTGTTCTATGTAAACAGCAAAATATCAACAGAATCCAGATTGGTGTGTGTTTGGTGTATAGAGAAATGATGTTAGTGCTGCAGATGGTCATGATGAACAGACAGTAACTTACTTGTGGACTTATGAGTTTACTCGGCTCTGTTTTCCTCCATTTTGCTCCGTTTTGTTCTTCCTCTGTGGTTAAATCATTAAAGTAGTTTTAGCACCCCCTTCAGGAAGGACTGTTGGTCATTTAAATAACTTGTTACAGCTACAGTATGTTTTACTTTTCTTCTTTGGACTTCAGAGTCCAAACCTCACATGAATATAGCACAAACAATGAATTTTGTTCAGTAAATCCTGTGGAGATGAAGCTTAAACTCAAAAAACAAAAACATAAAAAGACTCACAAAAACAAACATAACCCATAAGGAATCTAGTTGCAGTCTTGTAATTAGTGACCCTGTATGATTCCCAGTCTTTACAGGATCTTCTAGACTGTGACTAAAAACTCTGACTTCTGACACATTGTCTTTAAATGTGACAGGGGTTCACACAAGTCTTCTGGTGTATGCTAGGCATTAGTCACAGTTGAATTTGCAACTGTACTAAGATTTAGAGAACATGGGACTTGGGTAGATGCTGGAACAGCTTGAGCCAAGGTATGTTATTTCATATTTAAACTATTTTATGTTGACTGCGACACTAAAACAATGGGCCTCAAAAACATTTTGTTATTCTTATCTTAACTTTCTCTCCACATGTACCCCATATGTCAGGAAGCGTTCATTCACAAAAAAAGAAGAATTTCACACCCCAGATCTTTCAGTCGGGTAGTCTGAAATCAACAGATGACAAAGTAACAAATAAAGCCGTGTCAGTTGGTGTTATATGACCTGAAACAATCAAAAAAGGATTATAGGTTATAGCTGTTGGTGTTATCAAAGTAGTGCTGTGTTATGACAGAAATAAAGAGGGAACGGTCTAACATGAAAGCAAAAAATATCTTTCTGAAACAAAGCACTGCATAACTAATATGAAGGAAGTTAAAGAAACATGATCATGATGAATATTAGCCTGTATGTTATAATACATGATGGTAACAGTGGGTTATTGGCTGATCAGGGAAAGAGCCCCTGAGTCGGTTGTCAGAATTCTCTGAAACATAAAAGATGCTCAAGAAATCAGTATATTTGCAATCCATCATGAAACTGATATAGTAAAGAAGCATTAATTCTGCATTAGCTTTGCTTCTGTTGCATATATTTTTTTTAGTATTTCTGTATCATGTTTCAAATTTATTCTTAAATTCAAGTGTTTCTCCTTTTAAGGACAATGCAGAATGTAAAACACTTAAGAAAAAAAGTTCAAATATGAGAAATGCCACAATTTCTTATAAATCACCTGTGTGCGGCATTTAAGAACAAATCTGTTTTTCCGCATTATTCTTGCATCAAACCCAGTTGTACATATTGCGCTGCAGATTTTGAAATCACTTTAAACTTGTTGCAACACCACTCAGTGAATTTAAGTTTCACAGAGCTGTGAGCTGTCAAGTCTCATTATTTACTCAGACTATTTTGACTGAGCTGATAAGTCCCTCAGCCTGTGGTCTGTGAGACTGAACTTTGAGTTTGTCCCAAGGTTGCAGATATAGAAAGCTCATGTCATCTCATCTCTCTCTTTTTTTTTTTTTTAATTCTTCCACAGAGGTATGCAGAGGCTGCCGATGCCTTCAGGGAGGTTCTCAAACTGAACAGTTCCTGTACAGAAGCTGCCCAGGAACTGATGAGGGTGCAGATAATACAACTAATGGTGTGTAAAAGGAATGTGTGTTTGTAGTAATCATCATTTCTCATACTCCTTGTTTGTTCTCAGATCCGCCCTTTCAACTTTGTCACCTTCTGTGATAGCAGTTGGGTCTCTCAGACACCCCCATCTGGTCCTACACAGAGTACACTCCCTTTCCAATTTCAGAAGTTTTACTCAGTCCAGCCCATACCTTTTGCTTCCTGTAAACTAAGTGATGCACTGATCTGACTTTTTCAGTTTTGATGCCAATTCCGACTGTGTACTGGCCAATACCACGTCCAATACCAGTTTGAATTACTTTGCAACATGCCTCATTTTATGGAAGAAACTGCGGTCATTCTTGTAAAGCAACATCAAACTTGCTACATTAACTTTTTAAAATGATAAACAATCATGCACTAGCAACTTGGTAAAGGTTTTGTTGGCGTAGCAAGATTCTGACACTTATGTAATCCTATGCATCCCTACTTTGAATCTGTATATGTTCCTGACCACAACCTAGTTTATCCTTGAGTCCAAGTGAATGGTTGTGCCAAATATTCAGACCTTCTCTCAACTAACTAAACTAAATGGGACCAGCTGATTGACAAGCCTTTTTTATAAAGATGTGTGGAAAACATCTAAAACCTCAACGTGGTCTTTACTTACAATTCTGTGTTTTGTATCAGGAGTACGGTTTCTCTCGGGAACAGAGCTCAAATGCTTTAATTATTCATGGGACTGTCAGTAAAGCTCTGGAGGTGTTGTCCAAGTTAAACCATCGGCCAGGTGAGTATATTTATCTCTGATTTTACATGGAAGAAAATTAAATCCCCCCTAGCTGTAACTCACCCGTGTGTGTGTTATGCATTGCTGTTGAATATCTTGTACGATAAGCCTAAATATTATTGGCTACTTGCTCATAAAGCAGGTTTTTCTGTTTTCCAATTCAAACTGTTATCTTTGTGTTTTAGGACCTTTCCAGAATAGCATTCTCCCACCGGCTCAGGTGGCCAATGCCACAGGAGTCTCACCTGTCCTTTCTGCCAAAACAAACCCCACTGCTCCTCATCCTCCACAGTCCCAGGATGCTCCAAAACCACCTCTTAAGAACACACCGTTAGCCCCAGTCCAGAATGTCCATACTCAGCCAAAGCCCATTCCAAATAAGACCACGAAGACCAGCAATGAAGAATCACCACCGTGAGTACAGATTCTGTCACACACCCATGCTGTTTGAAATGTCCCAGAACGACACTAACTGATTTGTGTTTTACAAAAATCAGTTAGTGTCATTCTGGTTGACTGGGGCAAAATCTTGGTGTACTTAAACTTCGATTTCTAGTGGTTATTTACACATGACAATTTGCAACATTTCTCAGCCTTGAAAGTAACCTATTTTATTTCTGAGGTTACAGAGACACAGTGATACTTGAAATTGGTCTGTTATCACTTAAATTTCTCACAAACAGTCTCTATACAGATATGAATGTTAATCAGTGGAAATTATGAATAACTACGTCTAGAAATTTCAAATCGGGTCAAGTTCATTGTTGACCTTTAACAGCACTTAACAGATATCTGGCTAGAAAGACGACTTAGTAGCTGATCTAGAACTTTTGATTGTGTTACACATTCTTTACAGCAGAGTTTCCATAATTCCCATGGAATTGTGGATGTTTAAAGTTCAGAAATGAAAATCTGCACTTCAGAATACTTTTTCAAAAGCCTTTGAATGATGAATAGTGTGAGTTAAATGAATGATACTGGGTTTTTAATTTGTCGTACTGGACAAGCTACTGCAGTACCTTACAAATGGCATTTATTTCTGAAAATGTTGGTATTGCTTCTGCTCTAATTAGACAGTATATATTCTCAGAGAGCAGAAAATCATTGAATGGTTTAAAACAGCCTTATGAATGATGGTGTGTTGATGCACACAATGGTTTCTCACAAAGTAACAAATCAGAAACAGCATTGATCGTATTGCACATCATCAGTTACCTTTTCTTAATATTTGACCAGAATAATGTTTCCATTTTCTTTCAACAGCGAACTGTTTCCAGTTTGGGTGGGAAACTTGGCTTACCCTGTAACTGAGACCATGATATCCAACCTGTTTAATGAGTAAGAGGACAGAATTTTCAGATTTATCTAACAGTCATAAAATAGAATCAGTTACTTAAAGTTGAGGTCAAATACTGTTTGCTTTGTAACTTATTGTCATAAGTTCCAGTCACTCATATGTTTTCTTTGTCTCTCTGCAGGGCTGGTGTTGTTTATAGTGTCAAGCTTCTGATTTACAAACGATGTGCCTTTGTGAACTTTACAAAACCAGAGTATTGTGATGAAGCAATTCGACTCTTTCATGTAAGAACTCCCTGCACGTCGTTATTAGGCTTCACACAGTCAGTGTTTTGACAAAATGACTTTATTGTTCTCATTATTATACATAATGCCTGGTAATTTCTGCCTAATGTCCCTTTAGAAGTCTGATTGATTTGCAGTGTGTGTTCCCATCTAATATATTCTATTTACCTGTCAGCAGGTAGTACATTTGTAGATAGCTGCAGTTGTATTATTTCTAGTCACATTTCTAACTGTAGATATCTGAAATTGAATTCTTACTAGCCAATTGTGGATGTCCATAATCACATTTTTGGTCAAATGACATCATGGGTGTCTGGGATAGTTTTTCATTTTGGATATCTGATACTAAATTGCAGAGATAAACCCATTAATCGGCCAACTAATTGGTGCTGATAGGAAGTTTTACACACTGTATCAGCAAAGGATGGTGGCCGATAGTTAATATTAGCCTTCTAAACTTTTAAAATACTGACTTTCAGGGAAAATAACTTCAAATGAACTTAGGTCGGAGAGATTTTTATTAAGTTCCGGATTTATTGATCAATTGCTTTGAGCTTGACATTCAGTGATTCAGATTTATTTAGGTATTGTATTTAGGTATAAGGATTGTAGGTAAACTGTGACCAAAAGTTTGAGGACAACCCTGATCATGCACTTTTTTGTAGCATTGGTGTGCAGCTGTTTTTTTGGTTCAATATGTTTAATTCTAGGGGAGTGCTACAGCATGTAACGACAACAGTGTGCCGCCAACAGCTTGGTTAAAAAAAAATCCTCAAAGATCTTGTTTGAACATGGTATTGCTTCTGTGCATGAAGCCCAATAAATAAAGAACTGGTTTTCCAGTGTCCCACACAGCTCCCCAATCAAACTTTGGATAATGTAGTGTATATGAAATGGGAGTTTTTCCTAGTTGTTTCTGTTGTGGATATTCATAATGTTCATTCTAGATATAAAACATGACTTGGATATCTATAACTGAAAGCCCAGTGCACACAAATAGCAAAAGTGACATTGTGGATATCTGAAATGTTCATTTTGACTAGGAAGAATCTTCTGCAATGTACATCCAGTTGAGTGATAAAATGTTAAAACAGCTACTTATACTTTTTTATGTTTGGATATTATAAATTTTGTTCTGACTAGTACAGTGAAAGATGTAGATATCTTCAAATCCAATTTCTACTAGTAAGAATGTTACTATGTTTATCTTTAATTACCATTCTAAGCAATAAGTATACACTTGTGATGAGGACTAATGCAGTGTGATTTGATTATATGTTAAAACTACTTGCTATAGATGTCACTCTTTGTTTATCGTCAGCTTCCCACTGAAATTCCCTCATTATTTTTATGTTTGTGCTTCTTCAGGGGTTTGAGCTCAAGGGCATCAGGCTTGCTGTGAGATACCCAGACAGGATTCCTCCAGGCATGGGCATTTCAAAATCTGCCCTCAAAGCTGATGAGAATATGGGGTGGGTTTCTGAGTTCTCATCTTGACTGGCTGAAAAAATACCAAAGCATTTAATAACAACCCTGTTGGTACATTACTATTTATCATAGTATTCACTCTTCTGAAGTACTTTGATGATCCTGTTGTGACATTTTTCCTATTCATTATGTTTTTTAAGGTCTTTCCCTCCTTTACCATTTGATATTATATTCTTGTGAAGAACTTTGTGACCTTGCTCTGTGAAAAAACAAACTTTACTTACTTTCAGGCAAAACCAGTATGTGGAGGGGAGGAGCTGGAAACCTATTCGCCCATACCAATATGTCCCCAACTACAGAGGCATCCACAAGTACTAAAAGAAAACTAGATGCCTTTGAGGGCCTTACTGTCACTTCTCAATAAAAGCAGTGAAACTTGATTTAAAAGCTGAATGACTTACACTGTGCAAAACAGACTAATTACTGGTATCTTCACAGTTTAAAGCATTTGCTTTTCTTGGAAGTATTTTTAAGTGAACCACAGAAAAAGATATGGTGGTTCCTAATGATCTTTAAAATGGTAATCTTTTATATTTCATTAAAAGTGAATTTTTTACTTGGTTTAACGAAGCTGATTGATACAATGTATTGGAAGGCCAGTGTTAACAGCTTTATTTTGGTATTAGGGCTGCACAATGTATTGAATTGCAATTTCAGCCTGTGCAATTATATAATTGCAAAAGGCTCCAATTCAAAGGTCTGTTGTGTGTCTGGTGATATTTTCTATTCAGTGACACTGAGCAGAGACAAAGGCTAAGTTAAAGTTGCTACCTTTTTGTATGAAGTAATGTATCAAGCCTTGTATTCTTTTAATTGTATAAGTTTGTATGTTTTAGTTGAAAAAAATATACATTTCAAAATGATCTGTAATCTCTGATTTTCCTTAATTATCATGAATAACTCCAATCCAAATTGCAGTTTGCAACTGCATTACAGTTATTGTAATATGACTTTGTCACCAAATCGTGCAGCCCTAATTGGTATTTTACATGTAAGCCATTGCATTTTATGTTATATATTAGAATGTACTTCATAAAACTGTAGATATAAAAGAGAGATAGGAACACTCACTAGTCATAGCAGTTGTTAGTCGTCATCTTACTAGGGAACAACTACAGACATACATACATCAGCTTCGCAGCTGTCAGATTCTTAATTAATAGGATGATTATGAACCAATCAGTGGTTTTGACAGGACTTGAATGAAGACTGTTGTACAGACACAAACTTACATTTATTTTACAGAAATTTAATTTAGATTCTTGTTTTTGTTTTATAGCTGCTGCATATTAAGAGACATTCTGACTTGCCTCTTAAAAGATGGTGATGCTATAGTAAGTAGTAGTCTTACAGGAGCATATATCCTGTCTCTCCTTTTAGATCTACTGGCAGAATAGCACATCAAAATCTAGAACACAACTTTGACTTGCTACAGTCATCAAATATGTATTCAATCAACAGCTTTAAAAATGAATATACTCCAAAATTATGGCATTAGCATAGGGCCAAAATACTAGTATCAGGGTAGACATTTTTTTTAAGGCTTTAAAAACAAGTTCAGTTAAATTGTACCTGTACTCACTGTAATTATTATTGCTACACCTTTAACCCTATTTACATCTTAACCCTAGTTACATCTCAAGTTATGTCTGTTTACATTTTCAGTTATCTTTACTGGTGCAGCCTAACTTTGTCCATATCAACAGTAATTGTAAGTATCTGGTGTCATGTTGTTGCACTGAAATACTGTTTAACTTCTCACGGATTATTGGAATCCATTTAAGATTTCATTCTTTATTAGGGGATAATCATAGGCTGACATCCTTGTTTTTATTAAGTGGCCCTTGTTAATTATGATTTTTTTTTCTTAATTCCAGAATTAAATACTCTTTAAAGTCATTGTTATTTCTTCTTTATACCTCTAACTATTCAGACACCCAGGATGTGGCATTCAAGGACACCCCAGACAATATTTGTGAAAGAAATGTTGAGCTGTGAACAAAATGCAAACTGCAATGTCTGATAATTTGACACTGAACCAATAACAAACATTCAAATGCAACCTTAAGACCTACAGATGGCAGCACAAACCAACTATTGCCTCTTTGCTGTAATGGGAGCTTGATCTGTAAAATTTGTTTTTATGTCCCAGTCAGATGGTTAATGGTCTTCAGCACAAGTTTTCAGTGATTTATGTACCAGATTGATACTGTTATATATATATTTAGGATGTGGAACTGATGTCCTGCATACAGAATGTTTCTGCAACACCTGGAACAAAAGCACATGTGTTGTGAATTGTGGTTAACACATACACTGCACCAGTGTTTTGTCCCAAAAAAGATTGGGGCATCCATGTTTTAAAAAACAACAAGCCCATCATGGACCAAATGGCTGCATTTTTAGAGTAAGGCTTATGATATCATGAATAGGTAAACCAGGCCTTTTGAACAGTTACACATTTGATAAACCACATCTTGGTTTTATGATTGTGCCATTGAAAAAAAATAAATGTTACTTCATAAAGGACAACAAATACATGTAGGTAGAGGTAACAGGCACTTGTTTTTTCTCCTCATTGGCAAATTGAAAAACAATCGACACTAGGCTTTCATACTAGAGTCATACTATAGTAGCTACAATTCTTTGATAAAACTTTTTTTAAATGCTTGGAAAGCAAATTTATTTATCAGTCCTAATAAAATCATGACAACATGAAATCAAGACAAAACACAATTCAAAAATAGTTTTTCTTTATTAAAACTAAAGCCATGTGTGATGTGTAATAATGACCAACAATTTAAAAAAGCAGCACTTGCAAGGGTGTTGATGTGCATTATGTTAAATAAAAAATAATAATTAAAAGTAAAATACAGCAACATTTACATATTTACAATGACTATATTAAAACATACAAACACGTTGCATTTTGAATTTTTGTTGAGCAAGAAATGTCTCCAGAGGAAGCAATCTCAGTTATGCAATTTAAAGATTTTTCACAATTTTCAGAAAGGCCAGGCCAAGATCCAACTACAGTGGATATAAAAAGTCTACACACCCCTGTTCAAATGCCAGGTTTTTGTGATTTAAAAAAAAAATTACACCAAGATAAATAATTTCACAACTTTTTCACAACTTTTTTAATGTGACCTATAACCTATACAAAGCAATTGGAAAAACAAACTGAAATCTTTAAAGGGGAAAAATAAAAAACTTAAAATAACCTGGTTGCATAAATATGCTCACCCTTAAATTTATACTTTGTTGCAGCACCTTTGGCTTTTATTACAGCACTCAGTCTTTTTGGGTAGGAGTCTATCAATTCAATTCAATTTTATTTATATAGCCCAATATCACAAATCAAGATTTGCCTCAAAGGGCTTTACAGTCCGTAC
>JAPQRN010000920.1:2726-14514 GCA_037367275.1 Coranthus polyacanthus | reverse complement strand
ACAGACTCCAGAGGCTGCAGACTTGGAGGAGAGGACTCCTGCTCAGCGAGTGCTAACACTGCAGGTCCCCTTCCACAGGTTTTCACAGTTTCCCCACAGAGTGGCATCACAGGGCCTTCCTCCAGTGCAGGGAGAGATGGGTACAATGCAGGGGCACTTGGAGCTGCTGGGTTCTGAAACTGTGTTGAAGCACATGGTTGATTCCACGTCTGTTCATCTCCCATCTCAGCTGTCGTTGGTGCAACTCTAAGTTCAGCCCCCTGGAGTTCAACGCCCATGGCATCCTCCTCATCCTCTTTTTTTGACTCTGTAACCTGTGAAGTCTCTGTTGATAAATTCAGACTTGATTGTAAAGTCTTAGTTAACACTGATGTGGATGAAGTCTGTGAGGCCAGCTGCTTGTCAGAAGGAGGATCTGATGACTGTGCTGTGATCTCCAGAGTCTGTGCTATCTCATGCTGTTCTTTCTCCTCCTCATATGGCAGGCTGAGGGGAATGTCAGTGAAGCCAGAGGTGGAGGCCTCATCACTGACAGCTATGGGAGCTGTGGCTTGTTTTACTTCCTCTGCCTGCCTCTGCTTCCTGGCCTGCTGAAAGCAAACATAGCAATCAGATATGACAACTCAGTAGGAGCCCTAGGTGTGGTTTAATTCTAATACACATTGTGATAAATGCGGAATAAATGATACAATGTGATGTCTGACAAGACTCAACCAGTGTTTAAGGAGATTTTTCAGTTTGATTTTCTTGAATTTTTATCTCAGTTTCTAAATAGATAAACAGTCCATATTTATGATGAGTGTGTATGCAAATGTCACTGTGATGGACAGCAGAAATTTGTCCTGGAGCAGACCTGTGACTGGACAGTGAAAGAGTAGAAAAAAATGCAGAGAATGACTGCTAAAGACTTGTTTTGATCACCTGACTCTTTCCGCTGGTCTTTGTCTTCGTCTTCTTTGGTCTTACAGCCTCCATATTTACTGTCTGTTGACCGCAGTCTTTTCACCTCTTCTATTGCACTGACATAATGGAAATGATGCTGATCAACTGGAAATGAACAGCTGTTGTAGGTAGATACACCAACAAACAACAAACACTAGCTGACGAGGCTAGCGAGGTTCTTCCTGTGATAAGCAGTGGTGGTCTGTGTTGTCAAGATAAAAACAGTCACGGGTTGTAAACAAAGCAGTCCTACGTGGTTCTTTAGAGGAAGTCGCTGGCGGAAGATGGCAGGACAACGACTGGTACATCCACTACATGGCGTACACATAATGTCCAGAACACAGATTTTAGGAAAACGAAACCAGTCCCTGCTGCTGAAACTCTGCTTACACAACAACAAGCTTAGCACAGCTAGGCTAACGATTAGCCGTTAGCAAACAGCGGTATGCTTCTGCTTTGCAATTCATTCACCAGCTGCTATTAACTTGCCATATAATGGCCCGCATGTAAAAAATAATACCCCATCGTGTTCAAGCTGGTGACATGAGGCGGTAGCCCCGCGTCCGCTGGTCAGCTGTCATTTGTTTTGTTTGTTCCAGGAACTCAGCTATCACAATCTCTGATCACGTGACTACTCCACCTCTCTACGAGTACCCGGAGAGTTCAAACCCCGAACGAACAAAGTCATAATAGGAGACGGCTAGCAGTATACGTATAAACTGTCTTTGGGTGCGGGACTGTTGCTGCAGCCGAAATAATACTTTTATGACAAGAATAAAGGTGACTAGTAATCTTATTGTTAATAATCTTATTAATAATTCCACTAATAGGCTTCTGATCACAAAGTAATAGCTGCAGCTCTAAACATATGAGTAAATGCGCCTGTTGTTTAAAAGTTTTCATCAGTAAAAGCAATCAACAAATACAAAAATATACTATCGTTACAATCTTTCCAATGATAAATGTTGAATACACAGAAAGTAATAGAAAAAAATATTTATTTACAAATGTATATTAAACATTTACAAATTTCACTTTAAAGTACCTTGAAAATACCTACTTCACTTCTACTTCAAACTATAGACAGTCCAGAGCTCTTGGTCTTTGCTCCTTGATAATGATAGTTGCTGCTGACTATTGATCCTACTCCGACATACTAATAATACTAATCTCCTTAGCACATCCAAACAAACAGTGTTTTTATATGCAGCTGCTCTCTGACATTATTAAATAAAGGTTTCACAATAAAAAAAACACTCATCTTACAGGATCCAACCAACATTTCACCCAGCGCTCGAAAGCAGTGATGTAGTCAGCTGTTTTTCTAATAAAGGTAGATAAATGCTACGGTGTAACTATATATCCTAAATTTGACTCAAATCATTTGAAAGCTGTATTTCTTTTGAAAATGCATTATCTGAGTTAGCTCCATACTGTAAAACCATTTTCATGCCAAAGCATTAATAACATACACACAAATAACTGTAATACACACAGCATTTCCCTTTTGTCTATAGATGACATGAGAACCATGATGATGTTTGGTAGGTTTTTGTTCTCTGTAACAAATGTCACACCCCAAGTTACACTTGACATCGTGAGCTGTGGGATTTTAAGCTCATTCATGGAGTCATATGACAACTTTTATAGTCCATTTTATATTCCAACCTCCACCATGACAACTCTTATAGTCCATCCTCTACTTAATGCATTAATCTATTAAAGTTTATTCCCAGGCACATAGAGATGCTGTACGCTGGGTGCAGGGCTGTTGGGGCGTGTGTGTTTGCCTGAGGTCTGACTGACTGTTTGCTTTGTGTTTTTATGGAGAGTTGATGAAGGACTGCAGGGTGGGGTTATCTGGACCTCTGTGTCCTGGCTGTACAGTTTGTATAAAGGAAGTTGTTCTTGCTTGTATGTGTGACTTGGTGCCTGGTTGAAGACCTCAGGTGTGGGGTGTATATATGCCTGGCTCAGAGCCAAGCTGAGGATCTCTGTTTTCTCCTTGTAGAAGCGCAGTTCTATGCCTCTACGTCGAGCTAACACCAGTTCTCTCTGCGCCACCTGTAACTCTTCCCCAAGTCGCCCTGGTGACTTCTGCTCTCGGCCGAGCCAATCCAGAGCCATACTGCTGCGCATGTACTCATCAAGTCCTCGTTGAGAGTAATACGCAATGACACTCTGAAAAGGAGCAGATAAAAAGGACAGTCGTCACTATGCAGCAGTAAAGATACTGATGCTGTAACAACCAAGACTTGTACCTGTCGAGAGCACTGCCTTTCCCTCAGAGCCTTTAGTGTCCCATTCCAGTGTAACAACTGGAAAACTGTCATCATGTCCTGGACAGGAAAAAGGGTGAAAAACAGACAGAGAAAGGGAGAAAAAGTATAGTGCAGTCCATGAGTAATGAATGAAATACAAAACCCAAACATTCAGCACTGTGTACAAATGTCTGACAAAGATAAAATATTATGTAGATATTTTTTGAACCCATACCCAAACTGTGGATGATTGGTTTGAAAGATTCTGTAAATCTTTATGTGGCAGGTATGTTTAACCCTGATTTATAAAACACCGCCTGGCTGAACAGCTGCCATATGTTAAGAACCTGTGACATTAGTGTTAAACAGAGAAAGTGTACATTAACAGAAATTGACCTAATGAGACACAGATGGAAAATGTGACACGTCTGAGGTTAAAGTCCATGTTTTACCTGCTGGTTTGTTTACTCTGTTTCCAACTGTGCATCTGCCCGGTGCTATTTGTGTGTAATTCTGCCTAACTACTGAACTATCAGACACTTCCTGCACAGCATGCATGGAGCACCACAAACTGAATACCCCATGGTTGATGGTGTGTGTACTGGTATTTCAATGCATGTGTGTGTGTTATATGTCCACGTATAGGCATTTATGTGTTGCTTGGAATCTCTCCATGTCTAAGAGTTGTGTTTTACCAGGAATGATAATGAACCCATTTCCTCCAGCTAATAACCCTCTCTCTGCAGACATGTGCTTATTTATACGAAGGTGAAAATATTAGGTGTTTCATACCACGAGCTCCTGCCACAGTGTGACTAAGAGTGAGAACAAATCAGACAAAACAGACAAGGGATGTAATGATAACAATGGAGTGTGGAATTACCACCCAGTGGTTGTTATTTTTGTTATGTTTGGAAAGGAAAACTCCTAATTACGTAAGATAATAACACTCTAATCTGGGGTTCAATTATAAATATATTATTCAATATCACTTAAAGCAAAGACGGACTCTTTTGAAGTGAAAAGATCTTTGACACAATTACCGCATAACGCCTCATGATTTATGAGCATAGCTGCAAGGAAAACAGTGTTTCCAAAATAGGCTTTGTCTTTCTGTTTTACCTGGAACTGCAGCATGGTCCTCCCTATGTACGAGTTGAGCAGAAGACTGTAGGTTCCTATACTGGTGCCTGAATCGCTGGCATCTTCTATAGAGACCTGGAGCGAGACACCAGCGCAGGTCAACATTCATGCTGACATTTACATTCTCCTAATACCATGTGTTTACACTAGCTCACACTCACAGCGCTGTCTGTGGCCGCCTGCTGCAGACTCTGAGTGATGAACTGAGAGGTGATTCGTCGACACGGCAGCTCGTTCACAAGAGAGTTCATCAAGGCGACACGAGCTGCATCCCTACGGGCCTCAGCCTGGGTGTCACATACCTGGGAATGAGAAGAGGCATGGCATCCAGAAGAAAGAAAAGTGTACAGAAGAAATGCGTCAAACGATTGAAACTAAAATACCACCTCAGTATGCTCTTAGAACTGTGAGCCTTTCACTGACTGACACGAACAATCTGTCCTGTACTGTGTTTTGCACCCATTCTTTGTTTCATGTGTTTCATGTGTGATGTGATTTTGCACTTTACTGCAGCTAATCATGGGATCAGAACTCAAATCACCAATGAGATTAGGACATTAGAAGCATTCACAGATAACCAATCACAAGACTCCTCTGTGCTAGGGGCTGCTGTCTCTTTCACAATGGACCCTTTGAGAAGCATCATGGGATTTAAACTGAACAACATCAATTTAAAACAAACCTGAAAGTGTGTGACTGTGTTTATTCCAAATGCGTGGAAGCAGCTATGTGTGCGTGTGAACAATGACTTCAAACATTTTTGGTCAGAAAAATGACCATAAGGCTTGTTTCTGGCATCTGTTTCAAGTTTATAATTAGGTTGAAGTGAAGAGCAGTTGCAGTTTTTGCTTATTAATACAATTATTAAGTAAAAATTGTGACTTTTACCTTAATTGTAGTATATAATATATATAGTGTAATTCCCACATATTGGAGATATTTCCAACAGTTTATTAAGGCAGAATAACTGGTATAAAATCATTGAAGGAATACAGGGATGTTAAATGATCGAAATCATGCTTAATAGAAGGGATGCTGATGAACACCTTATAGTTGCCAAAGCAGCTTCCTCCAGGCAGGGTGACATAGCAGACGTAGGGGGGTCCAGGCGAAGGTGCAGACTCATACAGCAGTAAACTCGGGGCCCTGCCAGCTGCATCTCCAACAGAACCATCCGACTCAGTGGAGGAAGCGTTTGACTGGCTCATCTGCTTCTGCTCCCAGAAGTTATGGAGCATAGCCACGACATTCACTGCACACATTAACACTGATATGTCACAATGAAGAATGACACTGCTGCTGAAACCGTGAGAGTATGGGAATTGAAAGCGGTTCTTATTTAAAACTCTCTGTTTGGTAAAATAACTTTTAGTTTAATTTGAATTTAATTTGTTAAAAAAGAAACACTGTTCTGAAACACCTGGTGACTGGCTGAAAAATGGTTTGAATCTCCTGCTTTTCTTTTCCTTTCGCTCAGATAAATGTAAATTGATTACCTCTCTGTTTTTGACTGCTGGGTGGACAAAATAAACATTGAAATACACAAATAAACAGTTTTCTGAAAGTTACAATGTAATAATAAATCATATTTAAAAATATAACTCATGGAAGTCATAATGAAGAATGGCATTGCTGAAACCATGAGAGTATTAGTATTAAGTAAGTGCTGCTTATTTAGTGAACTTTAATTTTAATAAATGAATATGTATAAATCTAACTCACAATGCTTTATTTATTCATCTATTTAGACACAAATAGTGAATGTTCTTTTAGTTTGACTAAACTTGTAACAATGTGAGTAAATGTAAAACTAACCATACATCTGTAAATCAGCTTTTCTCAATGGTGTTTATTTACACAGAATTATGTTCTGTGACCTTTTTGCAACCTTTGGCGTCTTTTCTGAAACACTGACAACCTGAGTGGAAACGGCCATTTAATCAGTCAGGAAAATATGAGAGTGAATATAACACAGTTACAAGAAAACAGTGACTTGCTGACTTGTTCTTATATTTTCTGATTCATCAATGTACAAACAAGCTCAGTAGTAAACACAATTATGCTCAAGCTAACTTTACATGCGTTGTGTCACATATACTCACAGTCGTTGGGGCTGGTGTCCGTCTCGCTCTGTGACAGGTATGACATGATGCCGTCTTCAACTTTTCCTTTACTCATCCTCCTCCAGTTTTCACTACCACAGCTGCTTCAAAACACATTTAGTCCACTTTTCTCATACTTTTTTTTTTCTTCCCCCAATTCAACCCGCACATGTGCTCTTAAACCGCTTGTTAAAAGATCACATACGCTAAAGGAGAGCAACATCCACCATCATGAGAACTCTGGATGGGAACATCATACGGAGAAAACCCAAAATCTGAAAGCCCCTCTAGCCCTCCTTTCTCCACCTCCCACTCCCACTCCCACTCCTTCCCCCCCCTTCTCCCCTCCTCCTCTCCTGTGTGAACATCTCACTAGGGTTTCTCTTTTGAAGCAGACCACCTTTGTCACCCTTGCTGCCAATTAGCTCAGAGGGCCCCTCACTCTTTCTGCACATGCACACACACACACACACACAGAGGTGCAGAGTTGGAATGCTGCGCCCCTCCCCTCCAGCTATGCAACTGGCTAATCCCTGAACAGTCAAACCTGGAAAAAAAAAAGTTTCCAAGTGGAACCGCAGAGGCAGCTCAGTGTTCAATGTCGATCAACAATGCGAATGTTCTGTCGTGAGTGCGGTGTCCAACTCAGTAAAATATCAGTATTAAACGTTTTAAGGACAAGCCTTGCCAACATGTACTGTTTAAATGCACGGGGGTGAATACTTCTGACTCCGCACACTATTTTGAGCCCACTGAGCCCAGAGTCTGAGCACCATTCAGCCTCTTCATTGTTCAAGTCTGAATCCACCATCTCTCTGAAAGCCTCTTACACATAAATGAAGCAAATTTTGATAAAAGGAGCGGTTTCCTAACTTCCAAGTCCTCTCATCTTTTATATGTTGTGTTGAGATCTGTCAGTAGAGAGGCTGAATGGCCGGGCATGTCTGTTTCCTCTCGGTTTCATTGTGAATGTATTGGGGTGTCCCGGAGCATATACGTTCCCACGTTTGTGTCAGTCTCAGCTTTTCTGATTGGCTGCTGCGGGGGTGGATGTAGTGATCCATTCAGATGAACATAATAGTGAAGAGACCTTTGAACCATGAGAGTTTAGGAGAAATGAACGTTCTCCGTGAACTTGCATTCAGTCTGAATCTTGAATTCACACCGACATTAATCAATCTGTCAGCATCTTATCCAGACACTGAATGAACTTCAGACTGCAGCTACAGCCAAAGTTACATGCTGTGTTACATTTGAAGCGATGTTGGTGTATGTATGAAAATTTCCCAATCGTGACTACCAAGTATATTACAAAATCAGTACATAGTAATTTAATCTGTTTAACATTAACTGCTATTTTTAATTAAACATAAAAACTCAAACCATAACATTTATGTTAAAAGTGATTTATTATTAATCATACAGCTTCATTATAAGTAACACTTATGTACATTACTTTAGACTAAATTGAGGACAAGCTGTGTCCTCTTGCCAGTGGGGATTTTGTAGGATGAGCAGAATCAACTAGAAAAAGAGTTTGTTAATTTTAATATGATCTCGGTTGTGTCACTGCTCATTGCTTTTATCTTCCATGATAAACCAGAACTGAAGTACTGCACAGATACTCTTCAGTTTTACCATCGACCATCACGTGTTCACAGCTCTTCAGATGAACACAAGAGCCACCTCACAAATGTGCTGTATGCCGACATGAATTTCTTCCATCACTTCAGTCTCATTTAACCCCAGAAGTCAGCCGTCTCCATGCTGGACTTGATGTTATTTTGGTTCTCTCTTCTGGATTTGGTCACCAAGTTGGCTTCACCCTTCTGCAGACGTCTCCTCTGAGCTGCCTTCTGCTGCTTGTTGAGCTGCCTCCGCACCTTCTGGCGGACTACCTCCTACAACAGACACAATAGCAACACAATAACAGCCGGTTACTACGGACACTGCATGCATGCACTGTATGTCTTTGCCAGGCAAACACAACATTATGTATAAATGTTGCTTCTGCTCGGTTCACTTGAGTTGCAACACTACGTGAAGGCTCTTTGGCAACACCTACAGGACATTCCAGTTTTTGTCCAAAACAGTGTGCTGGTATTATTGTGTTAGGAAATGTCCAAAGTCTCACTGTTACAACAGTCTTACTATTTAGTAAGACTCCCCATTTATTAAGACTGCTATAGTATCCTTATCCAGATCTGTGTAAAATGATACTCGTGATATTTACAGTCACTTTGTTGGTTATGGTTGTCATTTTTCAATTTTATGCATTCATCTTTAGCCATGGTGTCGCATATCTATGGTTTGTCTCTATGAAAATATAAAGACAGAGATGCCTCTAATAGAAAGTATGTTCTTTGTGTATTCTGTTTGTTTTTTGCATATATTATGATTCTCCTTTTTGTACCATGTATATGTATTGGTAGATGCCATATTTCTGTGTAACAGGCATATACAGTATCACATAGTTTTGTAATATGGATTGTGGGTATTTAATTATCAAAAGTCTGCTGCTTAACATTTGCAACTGAAATGCTACACACCAAATTAAATACTTAAATAGTAGCTCTATCTTTGTTCTACTTCAGGGTCTGTTTTACGTACAGGTGGTATGGTGGAGCAGCTTCCTGTGCTGCCCATTGTAGCCTCACTGTCCGTCCTTCTCCTCCTGTGCTCTGCCATGTGTAGAAGACTGTCTGAGTCTCTGCAGAGGAAAATATTCAGAAAAGTTTTCATTATGGCACATTTTGTTGCAAAGCAAGGGCATTGTAGGGCAGTGTAGGAGTGTACTGTGCACATTACTGTAAGTAACAACCTTGCTTAAAGTGACATAATTGTGAAAGACATTTGATAGAAAAATGTTCTTTCAGCCAAGGAAGAGGATAACTGCCCTTGTGGCTGTGTGTTTCCAAAAAAAGGCAAACTTTCCTATTAACAAGTCTAACATAATGTGCGAGTCTGTACCACAGCAGTAGAGTAAGCTAACTTAACAAACTTAAATTGTGTTAACTTTCTGTCAAGTAATAAACGCTTATGTTTACCTGAAAGGTTTGAACTCTTTGTTGGAAGCAGAAAGGTCTGTCAGCTCTGGACATTCATCCTCTGCTTCCTTTAACTCTTCCTCTGTGACTTTCTCTGTCTCTTCATCACTTCTAGGCGTTGGTACTGGCTCTGTGTCTGTCTGTTTGTCCCTTTTTTCACTCTCACTCTCAACCTCTTCCTCATCTGAGATCTCTGCATGCGTTTCACTGACTTTCAGACCCTCTAGTTCCAACATTGCGTGATTATATTCCTCCATATCCACACTCTCATGTGGTATTTCTTCATCTGTTTCCTCTGCCTCGTCGTCCTCTTCTTCTTCTTCTTCCTCATCATCATCATCTTCTCTCTCAGGTCCAGCTGGGTGTAACAATTCACCATCTCTCTCCAGATCTTTGGTGAAGCCACTGGCCGAGACTTCAACATCGAGAGAATAAGACCGTCTGAGGCAATATATGAAAACGACAAAGGATCTTGTCAGAATTTAGCATTTTACCTCTCATCCAGTTTATAACATAAATACAAACATTTACACTGAGAATGTATAGTGTATAGGGAAGAACGATTCATTGAAATATTATCAAAATTGCAATATGGCCAAATGCAGTATGTAGGCAAAAATTGTCACCACATACCATTATAAATAAAACATTGTGGTGCTACAGAGATGCCCTGGCTTACAAATCATATTCTCCAAACATAAGGGAACACACTTGTTCAGTACAGACCCCAGCAAATAATTTTAATATATTTTTTCAGTCAAATGAAAAGTATGAATGACCACTCATACTAAAATTATGACTCCTATCACAATAACAACATCCGTGAAAGTAAAAAACAAAACCAAACAAGACCAGTTACCTGATGTCTTTGAAGGTTGGGAAGAGCTCACTCTCATAATTGAATCGTTTTGCAAAGAAGTCTCTGATACATTTCACATCCCGGTCAAAATACCTACAAAGAATGAAGCAAACAACAAATACTTTTTTAATTCATTCATTTCATTTGTGTGTTTTGTGTGTGTTGATTTTCAAATGAGCACAAACCATTCTGCATTAGGGTGCGATGTGGACACCATTTGCGGGAAGTCAATCATTGTTATGTGGTCCTGATCGTCCAACATCAGGTTGAACTCATTGAAGTCTCCGTGAATCAAGCCGTGATTCGCCAGTTTAACTATAAGCTCCATGAACTCACTGTACAGGGCTGGTGGGTCCTGCAATTCATGCACTTGACAGCTGAAAGAGAAATATGATGGCACACAAATTACAAAAGGAACAGAGCGTTAAAGAGTGTCCTATACATTAAAGCAAGTGAGGAGGCGGTCTCGTTTACGTACAGTGGATATCCATTGATAAGCTCCATCACTACAGCATGTCTGTTATAGTCCACAGGTTTGGGAACAGGAAAACCTCGATCGTACAAGGCCTGGGAGAAGTAAAACACAAAACGGGATTACTACACTACATCATATTATTTTTTAATGTTTTCTTTAAATTTCACATAACTTTGTCCCTCTGTCCATAAAAGGACATGAACTAACTACTTCCTGTAACTCTGTCAATTACCTTCATGTAGGCAAATTCCTTCATGGCAGAGAGACGAGAGAGGTAGAGCCAGGACATATTCCTCCTGTGCTTGTGGTAATCTCTTTTGTTCTTCAGGTTTCTGAAGGAGGTGCGACCCAATCTGTGAAGCTTCAGAGCATACTGCTCCCCGTTTGGACTTGCCACAATATATATATCTACACAAACACAAGTAAAGAGCATATGAGCCGAGAAATTTCACAGACCAGATTGTCATTTACACAAAAGTGCATTTTACTAATTTTAGAGGGATTTCAAACAGATATTACATATATGAATGGATATATAGAGTTGGGTGTCTTTGTCTTTGTGTACGCCACATGCACATGCTGAGAATATGTTAAGGGTTGACTCCCATGACCATATCACTTTTTTCCATAAGTCAGTAGACCAGTGCTGATGTTTTTGGCCATACTGTAATATCAACCCTACTGTAATATCCCACTCTACGTGATTGCTCGACTGTTCTTGCTAACAGTCTGATCACGTTATACGTTGATATTTTCAGTCACCTGAGGATGAGTTACTCTTCTATTTAACTTGCTCATCACACTAATGCATGAGCACCACATTCAGTGGTAGTACTGACCGATAAATTGTATTTTAAATGCCATCATGATATGATCATGCGCAATAAAAATATGGCAAAAGATTGCCTAAAGAAAATCATTTATTACACGTCATGCATTCACACTCAGCCTGTGAATAT
>JAPQRN010000919.1:0-14515 GCA_037367275.1 Coranthus polyacanthus | reverse complement strand
GTGTGTGTGTGTGTGTGTGTGTGTGTGTGTGTGTGTGTGTGTGTGTGTTTGTGTGTGTGTGTTTGTGTGTGTGTGTGAGGGGCGTTCATAGATGCTGATAACCCAACAGCAGGTCAACTCTGATAAGTCACCATATGTTACCACTAGTCCTCACTGTCATGTATTCATGTATGTTGTCTGTTTGTACGTTCACAGTTACATGTTATGTATCATATTCAGTACATGTACATGTATACATATACTATACTGTGTTGAGTACCTACAAACAGAGCAAGACGTGTATTAGGTTTGAATTGGTGTCATTTTAAAGGCTCACAAACAGACTCACATATACGTATATTCACTGATAAACCATTTGCTTCCCTTGTTTTATCTTTTTCTCTGTTCTCGTGGCCCCTTATTTCTCTGTAGATAGACAGAAAAGGTGGGGCAAGAGGACACTCACATGTCCTCTGGTTGTAGTTTCTTATCCAACGCAGACACTTTGACATGTTTTGTCACATCTCACCAGCTCATCATGTGGAACGCCACATCTCTGAGCACGTGTCTCCTGTTGAAACCATGGGAAATGGTAAGAACTGTACTTGTACGATGCCAGGCTTTCAGACTAGTTACAAATGTCCTGTCGTTTTTTACAAGTCATGCAGTGAGCGTCTGCCTTGTGAGTCTTAATGTGTGCGATTGTGAAAAGGTGATCACATACTCATGTAGATCAGTCATGATGCGGCATTAGGATGTAAATGTCGGACTGAAATGATACCTTTATTACTTTTATTGTTAGTTCGGTTTAGACTGTTGACAGGTTTTCAGGAGCGTCAGTAGCTCAATGACATACTTGAAGTTGCATAAAAGATTAAAAGACTTAGATTTCAGTGTAATTAAAAGCGTCCCGTCCTCTCTTTCTGTTAGTGATTCTGATCATGTGACTGTGGTTTTTCTGTCTCTTTCTGTGTTTCCTACAGACTGACTCTTGTTGTTGACCTGTTTGCAAGACAAGGCTGGAAGATGATTTGAAGTAACCTGAACCCTGTAACTTTTAAGTACGTTTCAATTAGAAAACGTTGTGTAAAGCGGTTGTAATCTTCACTATGATTCTTACATGTTCCCATGTCGTTGTGTGTTTCTTTTGTAATTTCAAATACACAAACTGGTTGTTTCAAACGCTGACAGCTTGGCTGCCTGAAAACAGCACTGGCATTAATTACCTCTTTTCTGTGGTTTTCTCATTTGCATTTTCTCACTAATTATAAAGTGTGTATAATGCGTGGGTTCATAAGCTCCTGCAAAATGTACAGAACTCCTTCTCAGCTTTTTTAAAGATAAGGACAAACACCATCACATAGAGATTCAATGGAAAAAGAACAGTCTTTTATATTCCATATATACTCTGCTCTTAAAACCATACTTTTAAAAATAAGAGGTGCAGCGTGAACAGTGTGACTGGTTCATCAGCCCGGTTTGTACAGGACTAGTATAACCTGTGACTCTGTGATCTCGGTTCAGCATAGAGACAAATTCACTGAAAAAGCAAACCTCTCTTAAAATGGATGAGATGGATGTCGTACACGGCAGCAGAGGAAACATTTTTCTATCTTTCACCAGACTCAGTTCTCTGGAAGCGGTAGATTATTAATAGTGACCCTTGATGTCAGATCCAGTTTGTAAAAAAAAACAGACTTCTTATCCCGTGCGAATCCACTGCATCAAACACAGACGTGGGGGCTTGATTTCTAAATCATCAGAGGTCCCAGGGTCATACTAGTCCCATGTGAATATGGCTGTAGTTGAAACTGAAAAAGCCCCAGACGTCCCTGAGAACTCCTGTCACCACAGAATTAATAAATGAAATCTCTGTCTCAGTCCCTCAGGTTAAACCCACAATATGACTGAATTAGAAGCTTCTGGAAGAGCCACGGCAGGGGACGCTCCCCCGCCGTACATGATATTTGTGGTGGTCTTCCTCTTCTTCCTCACGGGTCTGCTTGGCTTCCTCGTCTGCCATCTGCTGAAGAAGAAGGGCTACCGCTGCCGCACCGGAGACATGGACGACGACGAAGAGGAGGAGGAGAAACTCGGAGGAAATGCAGATGGTGTGTTCAGGAAAAAAAAAGTAGAATAGACAAGCAGCCAAGCTGTTACATGAAGACCTGGTGTTAAGTCTGGTGGCATCTACACATCTACACATCTACACAGACACACTGTGCATCCATCACAACTCAAAGTGGTCAAGTCTGTGTGTAATAGTCAAAGGTTTCTTAACCTGCTCATTGACACATTTTAAAAGAACAGCTGCTTCACGAGGTGCAGAGCTTTACAAACTGCAGTGTCTAAAAGATGTGTGCTTCAATTGTTGGTCGTTGTGTTGTTGTAGATGCAGATGAAGAGAACCAGGACACAGTGGAGCAGATCCTCAAATGCATTATTGAAAATGAAGGTGACGAATATAAGAATGATTGAATAGTCATTTAAGTTGAATTAGTTTTATTTCGTTGTTTTTCTTGTCCTGACTTTTTTGGGAACTCTGATACATTTTGTGACTGATGATTTATTTCATTCTGTGAAATGTCTAATATTTCCTCATTGTTTCATATCATTCTCACGTAGTTTTTCCCAATGAATCTGATATTTGTGGTTTTAGTAAAATGTCTCAATAGCAATAGCATGAATCGTTGTAAGTTAGATTTTCCACCAGGTCAAAAGGCTTATTTGTCCAGTAGTTTGATTTATGATTAATACCTGTGATCCCGTCAGCTGTGCGGTCTTCATTGCTAATTTTAAATGGTTAACATGCTAAAGTAGTTGGTGAAACATTTTACTTGCTAAACATTAACGTTAGCGATGTAACTTTGTGCATATTAGCGTTTAGCTCAGGTTACAATCTCAGAGAGATGCTAACATGAGACCAGCAGTGTAATTAAACCTGTTTAAGCTCTAATTTGAGTTGTTTCTCCTGCCACCTCTAGCCAACATGGAGGCCTTCAATGAGATGTTTGGAAACCAGAATGTCTGTGTGCGCCACGACCCAAGGTAAGCTATGAACTGAAATTACTAAACACATGACTTCCTAGTGAAATTATAGTTGCATTGCCAAGTAAGAATGCTATTTGTAGTGGTATTAATGATAATGTTGACGTCCAGGTTGCGTAAGGAGTCCATCGGCGGAATTCCTCCCCACCACCATACAGTCCACTCAGGCACCGACCACAACACCTGCCACCTCTGTGCTCAAATTAAATCTAAAAAGGGCCGCAGACCCAGCAGAACCCCCCGATCCAAGCAACGACCTGGAGAGCAGACGGTCTTTTCTGTTGGCAGGTAACCATGGGTAAACATTTGTGTACAGGGGATTCTGCAATGTAGAGCCAGTGTCAAAAGGCAAGGTAAAAAGTGGAATGCTAAAGAAAGTAAAATCTTTGATGTGGTGTGTTGTGATCTCTTTAGATTTCGGGTGACTCACACTGATAAGAAGCAGCAGGGAGGTCCTCATCCATTGGTTACTTCAGGGGACCAGCTGGACCATTCACAAGACAGCGAGGAGAGGAAGGAGGGCGGGTACAACCTGAGGAGCCTGTTCAAGGACGCGCGACCACCCACGGAGAGCTCCAACGGCGTCGCTCCAAACGTGGGGAAACGTAGGAGGAGCCTGACCATATTTGGTCTGAGGCGTGGAAGTGACCCTGTTGGCATTAAAGGATTGGAGGGCACAGGTAGGGACACTGGAGGGGTTAAATTTGCAATTCAGCAGCAACCTGTTGTGCTGGAGGAACCACTGCCAATAGAGAGCATGGAAAGTGGTACTAAACCTGGTTCCAAACCTGAAACTGAGCCCATGAAGAATCAAACACCTGCGTCACCTCAGAGTGAGGCTAAAACTTCAGATGCTTTCAAACCCAATAAACAGGCCCGTGACATTAGCTCTGTTGCTGAAGAAGACTCTAGACATGGGTCCAGTCCTGAACCTTGTACCAGCCTTATCACTAAACCCATAGTTGGGAGTACAGCAGCTTCTGCCCCCAGCTCACTTCCTATTCCGTTCACCTCTTCAGAGGTGACAGGGGGAAAATATATGGACAACAAAATATTTAAAAATGAGGATGATCCTGGGCCCCTCCAGACCTCTACACCCATAACCCCCATGCCTGGATCCATTACAGGTTTAAGTCGAGGAGCTTTTACTCCTCAACCTGACTCAGATTCTAGAAATGTTCTTCCAGCTACACAAACTCCCCCTGACCCGTGCTCCAGTCCAGATCTGGAACCAAGTTTTGGTGCTAGCCCAGCTTTAATAAGCTTAGGTTCTTCCCCTCCTTCTTCATTTCCAATTAAAACCCTATCGTCTGCCTCTTCCTTAAAAACTCCTACCTCTCCAATGGCGATCACACCAAGTCCTAAACTAAGTTCAAGAAGTACGCCATTAGAAGCTGCAAAATCTGCCCTCGCTCCAAGCCCGAAGCTTTCAGCAGTTCGAGCAATGTCTAGTGAACCACCATCTCCGTCCTTAGGCAAAAGTGCAAGTCCTTTACAAGCCCGAACCCCTTCACCTGCTCTTACTGCTAGCCCACAACTTGACACCATACTAGTATCACCACAAACCCCCTCTTCATCTCCAGCTGACCAAAACCCCTCCTTTGGAAGTTCACCTCACCTGACTGTGAAGTCAGCAGATGCAACGTCTGTAACATCTGTGACTTTGACCAAAGGAGATGTGGTTTCAAGGCCAATATCTCCGAAGGAAAGTGAAGGAGCCAAAATCCCAAAGTCAGAAGAAAAGACTGAACTTAGGAGGTCTGGGATCCTCAAAACACCAGTTGATTCACCGGGTGATTCTAAAGGTTCTGATCTTTTCTCACCCTCTGATCAGTTGTTTAAAGACAGATTGAGTAGTTTGCCTCTGTCGCCGTCTGGTCCACTGTCCCCTTCCTCACCTCTAGGGAGCAAAATAAGTAGTGTGACCATTGTTAAAGCCAACCCTGACAGCAAGAGAGAGTTTTCTGTGGTCACTATGGTAGAGGAAAAGGAGCAGGCTGCTTCACAAAAAACAGGAGAGACTTCTGAACTTCAAGCTGAATCCAGAAAAGAAAGGGCTCCTGCCGCCTGTCAGGAAGGAGAGGAGTCCATCTCAAGTGTTGGACAAACTGAAGGCCGAAGAGGAGAGACTTCTGGAGCAGACATTAAGCCATCGATGAGTCAAGATAAGGATGATATGGTTGAGATGGAAGATATTAAAGACTGCAAAGTGACTCGCGTGGAAGAAGCAGAGAAGGTGGAAGAGTTGGAAAAAGACAGTGAGTCCAAGCAGGACTAAGAGGACGAGGTCTTTGCCAACAGAGCAGAGGAAAGGAACTGTAGTAATAATTCAATTCAGCAAATTTAAACATGCTTTTAATCAGAGCGAAGCAGTTAATGCGATGCATACGATACTGGGCTCGACTGTCGGGTTATCTTGCTAGAAGCTTCCACAATCAGATCTTGTTCCACTGGAGGATCATCTGAATCATTTTAGACTCCACTCTCATGCCTGTGCTTAAATTACAGAGTTGGGTGAGATTAGCTGCTTAGCATAAAGACTTGGAACAAGTGGAAGCAGCTAATCTGTCGTTGTCAAAGTTGGTTTGCTTGAGCAGTGCTAGTAGGAATATTTTTAACATTTTGGACAGAGCCTGACCATTTCCCTTCAAACTAAACCTGTGTCTAAATTTGAAAACCTCTTTTTGTACCCTTCCAGGCTGTACACTATGTACTTGATGTGCAGTATGTGAATGTTGACAAGGTAGTGTAATTTAAAGACCATGAACCAGGTTATTTGTGGTGGAGTGTCAGCATCTCTCCATGCTTTATGTCAATTAACTGTTTGATTGATTGATTTTCTAACTAACATCAGCACCACCACAACTGTGTGATTGACTCCATAGTGATTATTTGTTCATGTATAATTGTTGTAATGGCCGACACCCTCTAATTTCATGAAGTTATCATCTTGGTAGTGAATCGAGATTGACAGCACAAGCACAAAGGTACGAGCTGCTCCGTGATCAGCTGTGATCAGTTCACTCATTGTGAATCAAGTCCTTGTAAAACCTTATGTGAACATGACTCCTCCACTGCTTCACAGGAGCCACTCCAGCCCCAGACTACAGCATTTAGAGACGATTGTAAATTGCAATTTCCACTAATACACAGGGTTTTATTTCTCTGTACATTGTTTCATCGTGTGTCATCCTTCAAAATATCGCTTGACAGGAAAGAGCAAAACAGCGACAAAGGTTTGAAGGAAGACGCTGCAGCTATAGTTTTATTACTTTATAACTGACCAGTGCATACCGAGGCAGTCCTCGGAAAATCAGCGATATAGAACAGAATAAACTTTCCACAAAGCTGTGAAGCTGCTTTTCAACCCTGCTGTGATTTCTACCATGGTTACATTTGTATGCTGTTATGTATGTACAGATCTATATTTCACTCTGACTGCACAGTATATTATTATATTCTCTCTTAGCTACGATGATCAGCAAGACATGATAACAACTTAACAATCATAACGTAACCAAACAGATACATAGATGACTTCATATCTCCACCTTTTTACTAGTCTGTTTACTGTTCTGTACTAACGTCATAGATGTTGCCACGAGAACAGATCTTTGCAGTGAAGCCAATCAATAAAATGGTGTTAAAATCAGTTAGTATGACGGCCAGAATAACTGAGCACAAACTGAACTTCTGGTGTTGATCATTTTTATGGATCCAGTGTAAACCCATGACGTCTGTACATAAAGACATTAGAACTGAATGTGTTGGGGTTTGTGTTGATCTGGTTGTTTGTTCATGTTTAAATAGTCATTATGTTTTTAAATGTGACATTAGCTCTCTATTCTATGCTAGCATGCTAACGTTTTAGTGTTTAATCATCGATAAAATCTGAAACATTTCTAGGATTCTTCAAAATGCTTAAGGCGTAAGAATAAAACAGTCCAGTTAACTTCATTAACTCTATAACTGTGTTAGTATCTTTTACAATAACTAATCAGTATGATAATGGTGCAGCAGCTACATATTAGCATGTGTTTATACTAACCATGTTCTAATATGAGATTTCCACCTTAATGTTCTGTTTTATGTTAGCATGCTATGTGTACTAGCCCTTCATTTGTCGACGTTAGCTAACTCCATTTCTAAGCTAACGTCTGTCTCTGTTGCCTTCGTCCGTGATGATAACATTGATTTCTATGTAGACGACTCTGGTCTTTTTTCCATGTAAATCTTTATCACTGTCGCTGCTGTAGAGGAGCAGAAGAGACACTGAAGAACTTCACAATCACAAAACTGTATTAATCCCAGAGAGAAGTTTGTCACGTTACAGATTCTACTATTCTTGGAGTATCTGTAACGTGACTAATTTCCCTCTGGGGTGAATAAAGTTTTCTGAGTCTTTAAAGTTCTTCAGTGTCTCTTCTGCTCCTCTAACGCTAGTTACCGTTAGCTTAGAGTTTACGAACATCAACAAATAACCGACTCCCAGCACAAAAAAGACTCCAACACAAACTTCACACAAACACGAACATGTTCTCAGAGAAAACCCACATTTTCAAACAAACTAACAAATTAAATAAGTCATAACCTTTCATTTAAAAAACCTGTAAAGTTAACAACATACGTGAGCTACTATAACTTTATTCCAAAGTTTTTCTTAAAATTTTTGTCTTTTAGCAATTTTTTTGCTTTAAATTTGTTTTCTCCCAAAGTGATGTCATTATTATGTTTTTTCTAACGACATAAATGTCCCTGGTTTCGTTTGGAGATATCAAACCAAAGTAGGTCATCAGTGTTTGTTTAGGTTTGTCTTTTCTGGCCTGAGGCCCAGCGAACATTTAAGTCCTGAGACTCCTTCACTGGAGACTGGTTAGAGACGGAGACGTTTACAAGACACAGTTCAAAAGTTTAAGGTCAAGAGGTCATTTCCTGTCTTTTATGGGAAACTAACCAGGAGGTCCGTGGTCTCCTCGTCTACAACGTCTACGTTCTCAGTCTTTCCTTTCTCTGCCTTCCTTCGACTCTTGAACATTCATTCTATCCATCTTCAACTCCACTGTGACTTTTTTCTTGTATTTTTCTCAGTCTACAAGTGTCTTTATTTCTCATAGAGACCAGTTGTGTAACGAACGTGTCGTCTTGTGGTTGTTTGTCGCCTCCTGCTGGTCACAAGAGTACATGACACCTGTATGAAATGAACTCGGCATGTTTCCATCACATCATATCATCACTTACATAAATATGTTAAGATAAAGCTCTTGTGTTATTTTTTTTTTTGATGTGACCATGTATGAAGAATGTCATGTTGTTTTTTATGTCAGCACTTTACCTAAAGCTTTTTAGAAATACAGTCCAATAAAGGTCTAAATGAATCAAACATGTACAGTTAAAGAGGCCGGTGTTTGTGCATGTGTGTATAAAATCACATGAGATGTCCATGTATTTGAAATGAATGGAGCAGATGTTCAACAGAGATCAAACCATGTGTCTTCACTGATATATGTTGAGAAGGACTGGGTGAATTATATAGTATAAAGTATACTAATTATATAGTATGTAAATCACCCAGAGTATTAGTGTCGCATTGAGGGGAAAAAATCTGGTATTTTCAGAATAAAGTCAGAATATTTAGAGAATAAAGTTGTTATATGACATGAAGAAATTATAATTTTAGAGTAGAAATTCATAATGTTTTACAAAAATAAGGTCATGAAACACAAACAGCAGCTGCTGCGTTTGGGTCAGCTGGGAATTTTGACAACTGGCAGGATATTTTAAAAAGCCTTACAACTATAGTATTTTGACTTTTTCATATAATAATGTTTTTTTCTCATAAAAATATGACCTTTTCTCTTGTGTAATTACAACTTTTTTCTCATAATATTTTTTACCTTTTTCGCAAAATATTACGACTTTATTATTTGAATATTTAGACTTTTTTCCTGAAATATTATGACTTTATTCTCTAAATATCAGATTCCTCAGTGTGGCGCTAATACTCCTCTGTAAATATTAAAATCATCATCTATGGGACTTATTTTGCATTTGTTTATCCCTGATTAAAGAAACTAAAGAAAAGTATTATTATTAGAGTATTATTATCACAGTATTTAAAACATGTTAATGTTATATGAACAGTCTGACAAACAGCTGTAGTTATTATATACCAGCAACTACATGAATGTATGAATACTGCTCTTATCTCCCTTTGCTTTAAGTCGACATGAACACATGGTTTCTGTCACTTTGGGAAAAAACAAGACAAAGCTCAGTGATTTTGCACCGTGTTGAACGTCTGCAGTCAATAGTATTTACACTGAACTCAGTTTATAACCACTAGAAACCCTCAGATTTAACTGAACAGTTGGGTTAAATCTGAGGGTTTATCATATTTTACGTATCCTGTATGTATAGATGTAAACACACACAAAAGATCTTTACAAGACTTGTAAATATGCATATGTATCATAATTTATTCTAGTGAAATAAAATACAAGAAATATGCTTTTCAAATCTCTGCTACTGTGTTTTGTCGTTGTTAAACTCGATGAGTCATTTGTCCAGAGCGTTGTGATGCTCAACACAGTATCACATACATGATGTAAAAGTATGACCTACATTCACATCATGTACAACGAGCCTCCTCACATGTGACCATTTCATTAGAAAATACAAAAGAAAACACTGAAACAACAATACAAAATGAATTAGAACTTGGTACAGATGGATTAAACAAACTAATACATACAGTACATACATGTTCCACTGCATCACATTCATGTAACAGTACATTTAACAATGTCCGACACTTTCTTCACACTAATGTTTTTATTCAAATCCACAAAATATAAACCAAGAAATGTGTGAAAAAAGGTTTTTCAGGATGAAGTTAACTCCAGTTGAATGTTTTCTGTGTTGAACCAGCTGGTTGTGTTTTCTTTTAATCTACACAACAGAACGTTTTAAACGTGTTCAAACTAAACGTCACCAAACCGTAACTATCTGCTGAACAAACGTCTTCGCTGGTGAAGGTCAGACCAGCAACTCTTCATTTCATTCGATGTAGTCATTGCAAATATTCATTATTCATTAAGACTTTTCACACATGTATTATTATGAATTCATGGGTTAACTTCAGGATCTGCTGTTTGCTGTCATTAAGAAAAGAACATCTTATAAATACATAAGACACTGAACAGATGTTGTCTTCTTTGTGTCAAGGTTGAGGTGAAGACTTCTGTGTCGGAGGAGGAGGAGGAGCTCGACACTAAAACAGAAAGTCAACAGTTAAGAGACGAGTCGATTTCTACGCTAACTTTTGAAGGAACATACCTTAGAATCAAGAGCAAACTGATGACATAGTAACGCAACAGTCAACAAATGTCCAAGAAAACAGTGTGGCTCAAAAAGCTGTTTACGATGAACAGAGGTTCAGACCCAGACGCTCCACGTTGCGTCTCGGTCCAGATCAAACCCAACCGTGGGTCAGTTCGTTTACAGTTTGAAAACACTGTTTGGACCAATCACAGGACGTTAAACAACAAGGCTGCCTTGCAATGTGGAAGAAGAAATAATTAACTGGATCAAATGTATCTAAACACACATGAACCTTGGTTCAGACGTTCAGATGTGAAAACACCTTAAATTAAGTTTCAGACAAAAACCTTCTGGCTTGTGGAACCACAGTCCATTCAGAGAATAAAGAGAAGGAAGAGAGTCGACGTCGACAACAATTAATGAATAAAAGACACAATCCAACGAATCAGGCTTTTCAGTGAACAGTCACTGTGACAGTATCTGGTCAGTGCAGATAAATATTGAACAGGTTCCTCATTATTTAACCTAGACCTCATTCACTGTACGTCTTTTGTTTATTTAGTTTGTGCGTTTGTCTTTTGGTTTGACCTGTTTGTTGTGTTGCTGTTTAGCTGTAGTTAGTAATAAATGTGCATAAAACTAATGTCTGTTCATAAATACAGAAGAGGTTTTATGAGCACATACTGGCCTCAGTCGACCGCTGGACAGATCTGGAGAATTGTGGCTGCTGCCTCCAGTGTCTGATGAAACAACAACAACAACAACAACAACATCAACAACATCAACAACAACAACATCAGCAACACAGTGAACAACGACCACCTCAGAGAAATGATGACAGTAACACTGAACTAAATGCAGAGAGAAAAACAAAACCCACTTATCCTGTTGTCCGGGAGCCTCGGCAGCTCGGTGGAAACGACCTGCTCTTTGTCCTCCACACAGGTAGGGGGCGTCCCGTCGGCCGCCGCAGGGCCGCCAGGGCTGCAGGGCTCTGGGATGGGGGGTGAGAAGGGAGGCATGACAGGCGTTGGGAGAGGCTGCAACGAAAGACGTCACAGTCGAAATAAAGTTAGTTTAAAAGTAGTGAATAGAACTGTTTTTTGTTCTTACTCGCTGGTCGTCATCTGTAAAGTCCATGAAATACATAATCCACACTCACCTCCTCCTCCTCCTCCTCCTCCTCCTCCCCTTCATCGTGGATGAGCTCCACCACCAATGAAGGGAAAACACCAGTCTGTCCATTCAGCTCTCCTTCCCAAAAACCATCATCTACCTGAACAAACAATACGTAAATGAAATATACTTGTATTCACTTTTTAGATGAGTCCGTCTCTATAAGAAGGTGTGTCTGTCACCGTGACCTCGTGTCTGACCATCTGCTCATGGAGGCCAAAGGTCTGTTTGAACGTGGTTGTTCAGTACAATTCGTCTGTATACCGATGATGACATTTTATATCTGACAGCGCCCTCTGTTGCCCGGGTTCAAAACCTGCAGTTTGATTTAGGTCCAGTGCCTAAGATCTAGGGGGATTCAGGAGGATCTCACAGCGTAAATGAAACAGAATATTCATAATTTTGTCTTCATTACCTATATTTAAGAAAATATATAGGTAATGGTTAAGAAACCACCTTAGACTGAGGTTTTTATATCTACAGAGGGAGCAGGTCACCTCCAGGTTGCACATGTTTCTACAGTAACTCACATCTTCTCCTGTTTCACGTTTTATGGTTGGTGGCGTCCAGTGTTCAGGTGCTTTGCCATCACCTAGTATTTCAATGTGGACCAGAGTTAATGTTAATGTGATGCAAAGTTAATATTTTGTCAACACAGGAAGAAGAAAGAAACTGAAGTACTGTCACAGGGCAACGTGGATGTAAGTAACAGTTGAATGAATGAATGAATGAATGATCCTTATGTGAGTCCCGAAGCCGTGAATGGTGCAGAGTTTACAACACACCTCTCCACGCGTACAGCGAATCAGGTGGATCAGCGCCCCCTCCTGGAAGGACAGCTCCTCTGCACTCTGGGCCTGGTACGTGTACAGGGCTCTGGCCACACCTGAAAGAGGGTCACAGTGAACCCCACCCTCACATGACATGAACATCCTCGTATGAATCCTCTAACTCCACGTGATCGTGTGTGTCTGTGTTCAGTACTGATGGATTTAGAGGTGGACTCATCCCTGACCTCGGCTCCCTCCCCTCTCCTTAGTCCCTATGGATGAAGTGGAGCTGAAAGAAGCCTCCAGCTGTGTGGCGTCCTCTGCTGGTAAACACAGGAACTGCACGTAACGCTCAGGAACATAACCCACCTGACCACAGGAGTTACACACCTGCACAGACACGAACACAAAACACAAGTCTGGAACCAGAAGGATGTGCATGTTCACGCTGCTGGAATATGAAACAAACCAGAGTTTTAGCTTGTTACTGGTTACATCCAGTTCAATATTAGCTGGAAGATCTAATATCTTATAAAATGAGATCACTGTAGTAATGAAGCACATGCTTAACAAGATTATTTTGTCTCCCTGAAACTAGTCTTTTTTACTTCAATGGAAGGCAGCGTATTAGAAACAAGGATTTGCCGTGTAGCTCCACAACCGTTTGATTCAATTTTCCACAGTGATTTGAAACAGCATCAGCTCATCTCTCTTTACATTTAGTCTTTAGATTTGGACAAAGAGGAGGCAGGAGCAGCATAAGGAGGAACTGCATGTATTTTCAAATCTGATTGAAAATGTCCACCTCCTGCAGCTTTCACGGCTGAAAAACCATGTTGTACCTTTAGCCAGTCCTCCATGTCTCCGTCTTCGATCACCTGAAGTTCCTCTCCCTCCATCACCGACAGTTCATCGGACTGACCGGCCTAGAGGGAAAAACAAACGCCTTTGTCACAGAAACATTAACATTAACTTTGCTGCTACATCTCCACACATACTGGACAAAGAACGATGCTGACTTTAACCTCTTCCTCTTCCTCTCGGCTGATATGTGTAACACAGAGTTACTCAACGTTTACCGGCCTCTGACTTCATTTTACCTTCTAGTACTGTTTCATGACCACAGTGATTACAGTAGAGTCAAGTTGAAATTTAAAGGAGTTATCTGTCATTTTTAGGTTCAAGTGCAGGGGGCAGTGTTCTACCAGAAAGTACCGTCCAAAGCATCAGGCCTCACCGACCGCGACGACCACGACGCACAGAATGAGGCGGAAAGCAACGGCAACGCCGACTCTCATTTTCCCTCTATCTTTATCTTTGCCTCTGAGCGTCGTCTCTCACAGCAGAGGGCGCTGTTGCACACGGCTGTGCTGTTTCCTGTTGTAGTTCCAGTTCATCTCAGAAACGACCTGTCCTTCCACATCAGTGAGAAGAGGTTCGACTACTTTGGCTGAGGCTGTGAGGACAGACAGTGGCTCACTACTCACTCTAGTGGTACAAAGTGGTATTACAGGACTGACGGGGTTCGACCTGGATGATTGTCTACACATCTCTGCAATGCAACACACTGACATCACAAGACACTCGTCTGGAGTGTTTAAACGTATGATCTGTTTGGTTTGGTTGTTTTGTACTTCTACACTGTTCATTTAGTGTGTTTACCTGATAACTATAGATGACTCTACAGGCTGCAGGGTAAACACACAAACCAGATGTGGAGGTTGGATCAGCAAAGATGTCTCCGTTCTCATCATCGTAGTCCTCGAAGTCAGTCAGCTCAAACTCATCCTCCTGGAAAACACACAAGAAGACAGTCTTTAAGAACTGGAGACAAAGTCAAGAGACAGACCAGCGACATGTTGAAGTGGATGTTGTGTTGAAGTGCAGTAAGGTGTGTCGTTGTCATGGTTTCCTACTGAGAAGTCCTCCGTGGACTTCCTCTGCTCGCTGAGCCGTCTCTCCCTCTCCAGCTCCTCCTCCGCCTGGTTCATAGCTCCATCGAGCCACAGTTCAATCCCTGTGACGCTTTGTGACAATAGAGTCAGACGAGCTTCAGCCTTCATCCTGCTGAGCTGAAACACACACAGAGACACACAGAGACACAGAGACACACAGAGACACAGAGACACACAGAGACACACAGAGACACAGAGACACACAGAGACACAGAGACACACAGAGACACAGAGACACACAGAGACACACAGAGACACAGAGACACA
>JAPQRN010000918.1:0-14516 GCA_037367275.1 Coranthus polyacanthus | reverse complement strand
GATAATGTTACATTGTTTTAATCTATTGTTTGATGTCACTCTTTACCCTCTGTCATGTGACCACCTTCAAAGACCTTATTTACAATGTTATTCATAACATTCTAAACATCAAACATTTTCTCACACTATACGTCTCAGACCTGCAACATCAAAGAGATCAATACGTCTACATCATAGTACACAATCTAACACCATCAGCATGATCCATTTTGGACCCAAGGTAGACCAGAGGATCTCAAAAGTCAAGACAACACAAGGGTTAAGCTGCATTACTGTCACCATGTTTGAGTGTGGATCAGAGTTATTATCCCCTTAAATACCCAGATTGGAGAAAACAGTCGGCGGCTCTATCAAGCGACTTTTACATTGAAGTGAAGGTATCTTCACCCCTAGATGTCACTAAATATTACACACTGAACCTTTAACATAATAATGACTATTTTCAGACTCAACTGCCCTATTGTTTGCTGTTACTTGTGTTGCCAAGTGGCGCCTCCTTAGCTCTTCAGGTATAAATTGAATTTTTGACATTTCCCACAAGTGCTGTTATCCCACAACACACAATTGTTATGTCTTTTATCACAAAGATGTGTTAAAATTGTCTTTGATCTGTTTGATAATTTAATAATTCTATTATAGGGCAACGTTTTGATCCAAATTTCTCACAGATGCTGCGTGGGCCTCGCCATAATGGATACAGCGTTGTAATCAGACAGGATTGAGTAGCCATATACCTTTATTATTGTTAATGAATTAATTATTGTTTTGAATGGACTTTTTGTTCTCTCTCTTGACAGATGCTTTCTCTGTTAATATTTCCTGTCTTAGAATGAATGCGTCTGTATTTGTACAGATTTTCATGGTTCAGCGTCTCATTAATTGTTCAACTGAGTGAATTGTTTCAGTTGTTTCTTGTGCCTCCACCACCGTTTCTTTCACTGTTTACATTATCTACTTCAACAGTCCTGTGACAAGTCATATGATCTCAGCCTAAAAAGATGTAAATAAAATACTAAGTGGTCCATTTTCAATTCTCTTTCTTGTTCAATGAAGTGTGATGCCATAGAAACTCAACCCAAAGGTGTTAATATATTCATACATTTTATTTCAGTGTACAGAAGCCATTTTTCTACTGTACTAGAGGGACTGCCCTTACTTTGCATTGTGGGAAGCCCCGTTTGGCGTTATGTCCTGGTAAGGATTTGCATACTGGGTGCAGGCTCCTGTGATGTTTAAATGTAATAACCTGCCTCATTGAGTGTAAATTTGCCACCCTTCACGACACTAATATACTGATACACGCTTATTAGCCGTCACTATGTGTGTGCTGGCCGTCTATAAAGTTTGGTCTTCTGATTTTTTTCTTTGTTTCCCATAGTACTTTAGACAGGAATTTCTCCTGAAAGGCAGAGAGAGAGAGTGTGTGTGTGTGTGTGTGTGATTGTGTATATCTTACTTGTAGTGGAAACTCTTTGGGAATCTGTGCCATGGAATGTCTGGGCAGGATTCCCTCGTTTCCCCAGCGGAGGAGACCATTCACACACAACTATCTGTATGCAACATGAACACGTAGCACAGCACAGCATGGAAACACACGTCCGTTTGTGTGTGCTTAGACTCATCGGACAGTTCATAAAACCTTGAGAAAAGGTCCAGAATTTGATGTACCTCCGACTGAGATGTTTCCAAATCATCAGAAGGAAAACTCCCCCCGTCTGTCGATCATGATTGCTTTTCCCCACTTTCTGTCTGACTTCTGACTTTGTTTGCTCTCACTTTCTCTGACTTTGTCTTTTCTTCCCCCTTCCCCTTCTTCCTCTCTAACTTCAGTTGACCTTGTGACTCATCTCTCCCACGCTGACCACACCAGTACTGTGTATCCTATGCAGACGCAGTGCTGACCTAGACTCTCATACATTACATGCACGCCAACACACACACTCCTACGCTCACACACACTCTGTGGCGTCACTACTTTGTGGTGTGGCCTGTAACTACTAGACAGCTGTTCCTGCTTAGCTGTCCTGTCGGCCATGATGTCAGAGCTTTGTTGTGTGTGATTGGCTGACGTCTGAGTGGGTCCCGTGTATGTGGGAGCATGTTGCTCTCTGCGCATCACACAGTCACAGTGGTCACAGATCAAATGGTCAACTGATCCGCGACCTCTTACCCCACAGTAGAACAGTTGCGTCTTTCTTGTCACCACTGTGTGAAGGCGTGTTATATTTGTGACATGGAGTTGTGTCACAGAAAATAATGGAGTAGGCCTACATGTGAGTGCTGAAATGAAAATGTTGTGCTTTAAAGTTCAACCCAGTGGTGCTTCGGAAGATCGTAACATAGTGGTGAAAGTTGACTAAGACGTACTTTATGTGGTTATGATTTTAGGGATAAGTAAAGTTTCTTATAATTTGGGACTATGGTGACCATGCTGCATTGAAGTATGTGACGGCCTTGGCCTTTTTTGGTCCTGTTGTTGGCTCTTTTTCTCCCTTTGTTTCAGGAGGCTGATGGGTGGAGCTGCGATATCAGAGATGCAGCACACCTGAGCAGGCTCAGCTCAGGAGCTTATACAGTAAACTAGGTCTGCATCATTCCTTCTCCCTCTCTATCTTTTTCACTTGGCTGACATCATTCCTCTGTTGCTCTTTGTGCTCTACCTACCATGCACGCAGACATACCGATTTACCGATAAACACAGATTATTATATTGTTGCTTTGACTTACTGCAATAAAACATTTAGCTTTATTTGCAGAATACGTGTGGTCTCCCTCTTTTGTCACACAGTGCTGAACCAGGTTGTGACAAGTACACCATGGCAGGACATCTGACAAAAAGGAGATGAACACATAATAGAGCTAAACAGTTTATCTAAAATACATTATTTGGAAGTAAAACTAGGTGTGACTTAAGTGTTACGTCATTGCACAGGAAATCTGGACGTCAATCTGTAAAATGTCACAGATTTGTACAAGGCGTTACAGGTTTACAAGGTTTTACAGTTTGCATTCATTGTCTTTAGGAAAATCAATATCCCAACAGAAGATTTTGGTCTTTTCAGATAAGGAGATAAAAAAACAAGAGCAGCTCTGTGGCTCATCATAGAAGCAACATGGCAGCTCCCATAACTGTGATATTTGGGCTTCATTTTTCCATAGCGTCTTGACGCGGTGTCACGTCGGCCACATTTTTTTCACTTTAGACAAACAGAGAGGAGAGAGATTCAGGAGGAGGATGTGCATTTTCAAATTCTGCCGTTTTTTCCCCCCCTGATTTCTGCCTACTACAGCTTTAACATGATAATTTACTAACAGGAGGCAAGCAAGATCAAGAATAATGAAATAATCAAATATATATATAATGAAATAATGGAAGTAAAGGCCCTTTTTGGATGAAACTGAATATTTTGGATTTGCCTTGATTCAGGTCAGTTTGTCATGAAGACCTCTAAAGAATAAATAATTTGCTGTAAATACAGGATTAAAAGTAATTTAGATCTGGCTTTACAGTATTATCACACTGTATCATACTGTACTACTGCACTATTTAGACAAAAAGCTTGTGATTTGTATAAAATTGGGTCAAGCAGAACCGCATTCATGCAAAAAGTAAAAAATAGACAAAAGTGTGTCATTCACTTATTAAAGATATTCTGTTACACCGGATTAAACGTGTGCACTAGTGTGTGTGTGTGTGTGTGTGTGTGTCCAGTCATGGTCACCATGGTGAAGTCCTACTAAAAATCGTCATGACAACTCAAGCCATCGACATGTTGTAAGCCAAAACACGTAACTGTCTCCTACGCATCAACACTATTCACACATGCACATGCACACACACACAAACACACTCAACAAAGACGCCCACATGCCCAACGACGTATATAACAGATTTTAAAATGGAGTGTTAAAATATAGTAACTTGTTTGTGAGATAAAACTGGTGTGTTGCTTATTTCGTCACACTGATGTAAGAAAAGAGCAGCCCCGAAGTAACTTACCTTTTGTAGCAAACAATATTTTGGCTTGTTTTTCTTTTTTATTTCTGGAGCCTTTACTGCCTTTACATTTTATATGTTGACCTGAATTAAACGTCAAATGATTGTTTACACAGTATTTTCAGTATAGAATTCATGACTGTCCTCTGTTTTTTTGTATCTGTATTGGCAGTGTGTGCCTGAAGGTGGTACTTGCCAGGGGGTCTCACCACCAGCACACCCCAGTCACCTCTAAACACACACACAGACACACACAGACCCGCCCCCAGCATGTACGCTGCTTGATGGTTGAGGTGGAAGCCGCCTTTCGTCCATCCTGCTTGTGACCCATTTTCGTGCCTGCGCTGAAGACACTGGAGACCGGCCCTGCCACCCACCCCTCCTTGTTTCCACTGGGGTGGAAAAAACACTAGTGGAGTGGGAAAAAGAGGGGAGTGGAAGGACAGGGGTGGTGGAAGATGAGCTGAAGGGGGGAGGGAAGCATCAGGATGAGTGAGTCCGTGCATTAACCCCCCCAGAGGTACACCTCAGGGGGCTTGAGGATTGGCCCTCATGCTTGTGTTAACTGTGTGTACGTGTGTCTCGTCGTGCCTTGCACTTGTGTTGTGTTTGTGTGTTTTTGTGTGTCTGCTTGTGTTTTAGTGCAAGTTTGGTCTAATAACTGCAGTTCTGTGTCAAAAACATCTTCTGTCTCTCAGGTGCCCGTCTGTTTTCCTCCTAGCCTCTATCGCTGTTATTTATGTTTTAGTCCGTTAAGAAAGGGGGACTTTCTTAGAAATGTTTAAATGAAAAAGAAAATAAAAAAAAATGTTAAGTACCAAAATACTGGAGCCTATACTTTCCAACATAACATAAATCAAAAGGATGCTGTTGTTTACTTATGCTTTGTAAACCACCATATCTTTTAAACTCTGGGTTACCATCTTTTTGAGCTGACTTCCGAACTACCTTTCAAGGATTGATATCCAATTTTTTCAATTCTTTGCACCTTGAAGAGAGTGGAAACTGAGACAGATGACGATCCTAGCGAACATTTGGTCACCTTTATTCTCCTGTCACAGTTGCATCATCTTCATTTTGAAATGCAGCTCCAAACAGTAACTGTTTGGTAAACAAGAAAATTTAACATCCAATGTGAAATGCAGAACAAGAATCTTCATGATGCAGGAAACTCCACCTTCACATTCAATTGAATCCTTTGTTGTTCTGTTCTCCTGGTTTTGTGAATGCAGCCAGTTGTCACGTATTTAAAACTACAATGACTGAAGTCTGTGTTGGACTCTGGTTTGTGCTGGGAGCATAGAATGTATAAAAGATGGACAAAGCCTCCATGACGGCAGTTTTAACGCTTGATTGTGGAGGCTCTAGCCTTACGCCATATTGGTTCTGCCTACTCTCAGCTAATCCAAAAATGTACTAAATTGGTGGAGCGTGAGTGGGGCTTGAGGCGTGGTGAATGAAACCTGTTGTTGAAAGACACCACGCTACTACTACTTAATAAATAAACACATACGGTTGTGCTTGATGACAGCAATATCAAAGTCGTTTAATGTATAGACTAATTACGGCTTCCTGAGCTAATTAGCAGGTTAGCTGACAGACCATATAATTCAATAGGAATGAATGCTATCATCAACTAATGCGGCTAAGTAGCGGCGGTTATTGTAATTATGTACCATAAACTTCATGACTTCTTGTTAGCGTATCTCCTTAAACACAACTACAGAAGAGCTGCCTGTCAGGGAGAAAAATACGTTTCATTCAATAAACATGAGTCTGAATGTCCGACTTGGCAGCCGAGCAATTGCTAGCTGTTAATCAAAACCCACATCGCACGGCAGACACTGATGCATTCACCTGTCAATCACAGAGGCCACTCCCTTAATTAAGCATTACTTTAAAGCTTTGGCTAATCTAAATGGGTGAGTTATATGAAAATTCATCCCCCGTACAGTTGTCACGGAGGGGGAAATGGACTAACGCCAATAAACAACCGGCTCCCTGCACAAAACAGACTCCAACAGAGACTGCACTTAAGCACTTTGGCATGCACAAATCTGGCATATTGAACCTTAAAAAGCACTGACAGCCCTTTGTTTTTAACCATAACAAAAACTTTAAATCTTCACTGAAACTATCAGTAATACTTGGAGCAAGTTTGAAGTGTTGATTTACCTTCTGTCTTAAAATGAATTAAATCAAATTCATGCCAGGAAACCAGCTAAAACATTTTGTACGCATTAGAACATTTCTTTGAACAATATAAATATTAAATATAAAGAAATATTTGGTTGGTAGATGAAGATCAGAAACTTGGTATGGTACTTTGTTGCACGCAAGCCTGCATTCAGTGTGTTTTGAAGCGTAAACTGTAATTTTTTTTCTTCTAACACAGGCAGTAAATGGGCCTAAACTGTGAGTTTCAGTGAAAACCAGAACAGACTGGTAGCACCTACGTTTCACTAACCATGTCGCCTGAGAGTGAGGCCAGTTCTAGCGATACTCACACAGTCCTGCGGGGATTGAGGTTTAAACTGTAAGCCTAGGATAGCCCAGACAATCTGCCATCTTTTTCTCTGAATCCTTTGGTCTGAGAGGGAGCAGCTTTGTGGTCCAGTGATCAAGGTAGTGATCACCCACTCAGAGTCTCACTTGCTGGTTTCATCCTGTTACCATGTGATGTAAATGGAAGTGAAAACACCCACTCTATCCTTAGTACCATGACAATCATATGACATCAGTATTGCAATGACACAGCTTTATTATCACATTGGTAGTGGTGCGTGGTGTTTCTGAGAGCGCGATCAGCAAGTTGGTGATTCGTTGATAAAGGTTTGAATGAGTAAAACAAGTTGCGTGTGGGAGTGTCTACGCACAAGTAGATATGAAAGTAAGTTACTGTATCTCATGACCTTCGACATATGTATATTACCCTTACCTCTTACCCTTACACTTACCAAAGGGCTGGGCAGTACATATATGCATAAATGTGTATATACAGTATATATGTATGTATGTATATGTTCTAAGTGAAACATGACTATATTGCAGATATCAAGTAAAAAATAAAGCTGGCATTCATTCATTTTAACATTCATGGAGGAGTTTGTGTAATGTGTTGACCACTACCACTAAAATATATTGAGATACCTATTGTACATCACCATTCAGGCAGAATATACTGAGATATGATTTTTCTTTGTCCACATCGCCCAGCCCTACCTCTGTGTCATGGTTGTGTCACATGAATATAACCGTCATGGCTGCAGGTCTGTACCTTTTTATAACTATGTCTGAAATTTTCGGTTATGTTTGATTCAAAATGCAACTGCGTAACATCAGACATATCTCTGGAAGACAGTTTGGGTGTTTGCGGCAAGGAAGTGTGCACTTTCACTGGATGTTCTTATATGTTGTCTGAGTGCTAATCCTGGAAAGAGAAGTGAGATGGACACTTCCGCTCTTCTAAAAATAGATTTCCATTGCAGGTTGCATCACTTCCTCTTTCTGACATACGCACACTCTTACAGATTTACATGCATGTAACCTAACAGCGCTTTATGATTTCCTTATCTGGCTATGTGTGGTAACGCTGTTGTGTGTGTTTGATTGGGTGTCTGCGTGTGTTTAAGTGGAAAGTGGTTTGGTGTAATGGCACAATGTGTGGGCTGGGAAACAGCTGGTGACTCCAGTTAACATGCATGGATGCGCAGAGTGCTACGTTATGAACGGTTACATTGTACAGTATGTGCATGTGTGATAGTACATACGTATACATTAATGCGTGTGTGCTAGTGTTTGTGAGAGCGTGCATGTGCCTTACTGAGAAAGAATGAGAGTTGGAAAGTGGTGTCTCACCACGTGACGTAGGTTTCTGGTGTTTTCCAAACCAAAGAACTGGAACTAGCAGTGACGAGGATGTGATGTCATCATCAGCCTTTCTTTTTCACCTTTTTTCTCACTGTGGCCCCACGCTACTCGTTTGTCACTTTCTTTTTGTCTGAGTCTATATTTCCGTGTCTTTTCTGTCTCTCTGCGCTCTTGTCTGTCTGTTTGTCTCCCTGTCTTTATCTCTTGCTTCCCCTCTCACTGCACTGTAGGGGAGTAGGCGTTCGCTGGCTGTTTTTTTTTTTTTTTTTTTTTTTTTATGAATGGGATGTGTTGTTTACTCTCTGACAGAGCTATTTCTGTCAGCGCTGATGATGATAACATACAGTGTGACCACACTAACTTCCTCTTCTATCGCCCTCCTTCGTCTGATTGGCTGAGGCTTCCTTCTCAATGGCAAAGGCTGTGCGTCTTTGAGGTAGTTGTGAATGTTTTTTTCTTTTGTAGGAGTGGTGCATCTGTGTGTGCTAAAATGCAGTGTTGAGGGGTCTCAGTGGGCCTGTTTCTGCAGATAATTGATAAAAACATCCTGTTTCCAAAGGAGAGAAGCAGTTAAATTTCTTTCCAAATGATGTCAAACAACCCACACGAAAGGAACTGATTTATATATACGTATATATATATATATATATATATATATAAGTATGACTGCAGCAGTCTCACAGCTGTCAAGTCATTTGCAACTTTCATCATGGTAGAAAACTGATATCGTCACCTAGATTATTCAGTCACAATTCAGAAGTTGAAGCAATGTATACTGATGTTTTATATTTATTTTTCTAAGCATATTCCACCCCCAGTTGTATATTTGAATGTCATTTATAAAAATGACATTAAAGTAAATAAACCCTGATGATTAGGTTTTATGATCACAGCAGGATGTTAATTAATGGTTAGCAATGCATTAAAATATGCTGATTTGCATAATTAAACATCAGTACAGTCATATAGTTTAGTGTCTCAGCAGGCTGCTTCTTCACCTTTCTACTTAAGTGGTTCTGTCAAAGCTATCAGGGTATTTTTTTTTTACCTGTTCTTACCTCCTCGAGGGCTGAAAAAGTAAATTGCACTTACAGTTCATGTACATGCATGTATTGAACAAACTGCTGGAAGGTATTTACACTCACATCCTAAATGAAACCACTTAGATTTAGGTAATTCACACATCCAACGCCTGAGGTTGTGCTCTTTTGAGTGAGGTATATCAGAAAACAGGTGCAGTCCTGTACCTAATTACCGATGTTCTGTAAATACACCCATGGATTTAGTGTTTGTGGGCTTGTATGCATGTGTGTGAGGGTTTGTGTGGGACAGGGGGTTTGATTGATGTGCGAATGAGTGGGGCTTATCGTGATGGGGTTTAACATTAAATGTGTGGTGTCAGAGGGCAGATGGGTTATGCTGACCTCGATTTGATCCTTTTGTATGCTGAGTTTGATAAAATCTTGAAAGTCATGACCTGACATCAACCCCAGTGCAATGTTGCTTCATGGACAGTTCAGATCAATGTTTAATTAGCATGCCATAAAAGATCTGTGGTAACAAGACACATACAGTGCTTAAGAACATAAATGCACACATGAGCACACATGTGAACAGTCAGACAATGAAGCAGCAGTCATCAGTATTTTAACGGTGTCCTCCTGCGTGACTGATTCAGTCACAATGCACTGTGTTGTCAGCTTATGCTCTTCTTACTTTGTGAAGAGCGTTTAAGTACTGAAAAGATTAATGTGTTACTTTGTTGTACATAATGTTTCTTTGTACAAAGACAGGGTAAACGTGAGAAGTAGTGGTTTTACTGGGGTGGCATTTTGTGTCTCAGTGTTTTACTTTAACCATGTCTCGTCACCGGGAACTTGTCAAAATAAACAATCAGTGGAAACTGTGGATATAACCTACATGTTACTGCTTCTTAATGTAGGTTCAACAAATGAGTTATAACCTCACTTTCTGGGATTTTGCTTCCAGGCTATATGTTAAGCAAACCCAGTGGTGGCTGTCTCATACTTCCCAAACTGATGAACTTGTTCCTTTAGAGTTTGACTTTTGCTGAGACCTCTGTGCAATAAAGTTTTAGGATTTGTTGCAAACTAGTCTTGCTTTAGTCTTCCGCTTATCACATTATCAGATGTTCCCTTTGCTTAAATTCAGTATTGACAGCTTTGTCTACCTCCTGTGATGTGTGTGTGTGCTCTGAGGACATCCAGTTTGAGTGTTTCTCCTCCAGTGCTCTTTCCAGTTGAGGAACAGTAGCTTTTCTGTCGATGAGGCTTATGGATTGACTCATTCACTATTCAGCATACCTGCCCCCCTCTCGCTCGCCCACATGCGGACACAAACTAGTTTCAGACTAGTTCCCGATGATAAAAAGGGGACTTCAGCTTGAGTTTGAACATTAATGCTTGTGTAAGTAGAAGGACACTTGGTAGGGTGGATACCTCTGCCAAGATCTTGTCTCACAATGTTAACTAAAGCAAAACAAAAATCTGGATCTCCTACAACACTTAATGAGTTCATTCATTCATTTTCTGTAACTGCTTAATCCTCTGGAGGGTCGCGGGGGGCTGGAGCTGATCCCACCTGACATCGGGTGAAGTACACCCTGGCCATGTCGCCAGTTCATTGCAGGGCTGACATATAGGGGATGAACAACCATTCACTGTCACATTCACACCTGTGGGCAATTTAGAGTGATCAATTAACCTGTTTAACCTGTTACGGTTAAGGTGCATGTTTTTGGACTGTGGGAGGAAGCTGGAGTACCCGGAGAGAACCCACGTAGACATGGGGGGAACATGCAAACTCCACACAGAGAGGCCCCACCCGGCGCTGGGTTCGAACCCAGGACCTCCTTGCTGTGAGGCGACAGTGCACCACTGTGCCACCCACCTTTCCATTATATTTCATGAAAATCAGTACAGTCGTTTTTGTGTAATCCTGTATTCAGATCTAATCTCTCAAGATGCATTTGGACGTGGTCTGGGATGCATGTGTAGCATGCTGCCTGAGAGAGCTACACTTTTTAAAAAATACAATATCTACAGTTCACATAATCTGGTACAAATTCATAATTAGTTTTAAGTGCTTGAAGATTCATTCATCACTAAAGCATATGTCGTGCAAAAGAGCCACTAAAACAAATGGAATGGTCAAAGGTCATATCGATATTTAAGGAGTATTGATTGATTTGCAACGTCGCCTCATGCACGAAAAGAAAATTTGCAAAGAAACATTTAAAGTCCATCCTGTTCAATTTGAAATAATAACTTCTGCTGTGTTTAGGCTATCGATGAGCTTCTTTATTTACATATCGAGCGGGGCAAGTCAGATCCGATTGCAAGTGATCACTCGGACATATTTGGGGACACATTTTAATGTCAGGCGTGAACAAACGCGCTTACAGCGGGACACTTGAGGTCAGATATCTCAGGACAGATATTAACGCAAGGTCTGAACAGGGCCACTATCTCCTTGGTCGAGGTAATTAACAGTGAAAGCTACTGTCATTGTCTATTGTCTATTTTAATTACACACTTGTGTTGTTGTCGACACATGCATTATAAAGACCACACAGAGGGCTCTTTCACACAAACCTTCACATGCACATCAAGGTTGCAGGAGTTCTGACAGCATAAAGCTTCAAAAATGCTGTAGCCTAAAGCCTAAAGCCTAAAGTAACAATTCATTAGTTTTGTCCTTGAAGAACATGTTATCTCACAATGTCAGTAATACATGTGGTGAGTATAGGGTAGAAAGGAAGTTTTTGTGTTGCCTTTGTGTGTTTGTGTCTTAACATGTTAAAGCTAAATCCAATTTATTTATTCTTATTTTGCTAGATTTTATGGAGATTTAACTGTTTTCTTATAGCTATCCCAGCATGCACTGAGTAAGTGGCAGGGTGCACAGTGGACAGCAGTAGTCCATGTAGTCTATCACACGTATAGTAACTTACCAAACCAGCATGTCTTTGTACTGGGAAAAGCTTCTGAGGCACCCGTGTGGACCTTGTTGGTGTAGGATGATAAAACAAACCACTGACCCCGATTCCTACTATTTCAAGGCTTCGGTATAGCACCCAAGGCATTTTAGGCACCACCTAAGCCAAAGTAAATGTAACAAAAAGAACTAAATTACTTTTCCCAGATCTAATGGTTGCATTTAGTCCTCAGTGGAATTATTTTTGATGTTATTTGTTTATCTACTAGCTTTAGTTTCTGTACACAGGTATGGTAACAGTAATGTGGAATTTTCTTGTGCAAGAACCCTCACACCCTTCATCCATACAGTTAAGGACATTTTAACACCAAGGTTCAAATTGTTTTTTAAAGTTTTAAAATTGTATACGTTTGGTCCAGTTAGTTCCTGCCGTCATCATCTACGTGTGCTGCGTGTCGCTTTATAGACGGCCTTGTGCATGTTTTTAATTCAGCTCATTTTGAACTTCTTCCATCTTCCATTTGTTTTTCTTCTTTTGTTCGTTGGTGACAACAGTCTTGCCCAACTTCCAAACCATGCAGAAAGTGTTATCACGCTGTAAAAGATACGAACCATGGTTTAGATCTGGACCGAGATCAGCTCTTTTGGTCAAGTGCTGTTTGGTGTGCACCGTGGTCTGCGGTAGGTTCGGACCAAATGAGGTACGTGTGAAAGCACCTCCACAAACTTAATGCTGGAACCCGGAGAGCGTTACGTTGACTGGGTTCCTTTAGACCTAGGGAAAACCCTGCTGATAGTTGATAGTTGATTAATTGTGGAAAAATCTGAGGAGAAAAAGTGAGGAGATGTACTTTTTAATTCCTTGTAGAAAAGATGTCGGTTTTCAAAGTGTTTTGGGTCAGTGGGGCCTCATGCCACATGTCAACACTTGATTTGACTTAGCGACTCATTAACAGCGGGCTCAGTTGGATCCTGTCATGTAAATGAGGCTTTTCCTCTCTGTGTCTTCTCTCTTCCCTCTCAGTGACGTCACGCTTGCGCTGCTGATGGAATATCCTGCTTGGTGTTGCCGTAGCAGCAGGAAAAAGCCAGTCATCAGGTCACAGCAGCGACCGGACAACGGCCTCAGAGAGTGACGCCACACGCACGTCGTACAACTGCAGCTTTACGATACACACTGGGGACACGGTAAGCTCGGGGAAACCCTCCGACACACACACATGCACAGCCACACTCACTAATCCAATTAGGACATTAGTTAGTGGCAGCCGGGCCTCCTCGGACACACACTGATCCAATTATTACTGGATGGATAGGCCGGGCAATCCCAGTATTTCCCAGCTCTAAGGTGCTTAAGTGGCACTATGCCAGTGCATCATGAGGACACCTCATACGCACAAAGGATCCCCCTGCTATTTTTATGGACATACACACGGCCTGTCCAGTGAGTCAACAAAGATGAGGGAGAAGCCAAGGGTGACTTCCACTCAGTCAGCAGAGCTGCCGAGAGTGAACCGGAAACCCAGAGCTTAGCCAGGGTTAGAGAGTTTCCCCTACGCACGGCTCTGTCTACACAAAACTCCTAATCACATGCCAGGAATAGTCACGGACATACACACTGGAAATTATTAACAGGAACACAGAACAATCAATGGATGGAGACATTGGGATGCTACTTTGTAACCCACCAAACATTCACTGATTTTCCATGTGTTAGAAAAACAGTGATACATTTGTGAGTGTGTGTGGATTATGTGTTTTTTCAGGGCCGATACCAATGCAGATCATTAGTAATCTATGAAAAAGATATTCAGTATTTGGAACCAGTACACATTTGCAGTGCAATTTTAAATCTTGGTGTCAACTTTAAGAAAAACCACAGCACAAAACTGTGTTCATGCCTTTAAGCTTGGCTGTCAAATCAAATAAAGTACAATTCAATAATATTTCAACTATACTTACTGTCAGTTTTCACAATGAACTGGAAGGATAATAAATAATAAGTAGTAGTGAATAAATGAGTGTTCTTTTCTCATTTCATTGTAACCCGTCAGATAATGCTGTGAGTGGGACGTTGCTCGAGGCCACAGAGTGGTGACTACAGACATTTACAGCTACATCAGAGCCAAAGTAGCAAATTCTGAAAGATTTTTTTCCTCTCTGATTTAAAAAACCAACAACAAACACAGTTCAATGATGCGTCCACCTTCCCTTTGACATTACTTACATTACCTGCCTTACATTACCTGCATTAAATTTTCACGTGACCTGTATTAGCACTAAAACTGCTCCCCAAGTTTCATGTCGATCTGACTTGAAATAGCAGAGAAAATGATTTTGAACGCAATCGGGACGGCTGACGGACTGACTGATAGAGATGCCGGGACGTATCGGGGGAAAAAAAACAAACAAACAGATACCGACAATCATAAAAAATGTGAATATTGGATCATATAATCAGTCTGTTCCTAGTGTGGATATGTGTGTTTTATAAGAGGCACTTTTTTAAACAACAAGCCATAATGAGGCACACTCCAAACAAGGCCACAAGTCCAAACAGAGGCCCTTACCTAACACTCTGTTCTGCAGGGTTGTTATATTCTCTTTTATTCTCATCGGCACACACACACACACACACACACACACACACACACACACACACACACACACACACACACACACACACACACAC
>JAPQRN010000917.1:0-12273 GCA_037367275.1 Coranthus polyacanthus | reverse complement strand
AAAATCCTTTAAAAAATACAGATAATTTTTCTCAGAATTCATGCAAGAATTCAAGCCAAGATCTTCAACAGATTATCTGCAAAGTATATGTGATGATCATCTATAAAGTGAAACGGCTGAATCATTGAATCTCAACTAATAAACTGTGAAATGTGACAAAACTCTCTGTAGGTGGACTATCCAAATGAAGTGGTTTTGTATCATATCATATTTAATGTCATGTATTCTTTCTTTCCTCGTAATACCTGGAAAACTCAAACTAACTCTAAAGTAATTAAAAACTAAACTAAAACTACTCAATTCCTCAAAATAAAACCAGTTGTGCACTTGCAAAACTAACTAAAACTGAAGCTGAAATAAAAAGCCAAACTGAACCACGAAATTGAAGTAAGAACTGATGTTAAAAAGTCGAAATGATAATAACCCTGCCATGACACTGCCTGTTTTTGCTGCGTTTAAAGAGATGCCAAGGCGATGTACTCCTGTGAGGCAGAGCACAGCCACGAGCTCAGCTTCCCCCAGGGGGCGTTCTTCTCAAACGGTGAGTAAAGCCAAAACAAACCAAACACTGCATGTTTCAGCTGACAGTTATTTGACTTCACCAACGGTCACAGCAGCACGCGTGGTTCTTTTGCGTAGGCTGGCTGAACATTTGAACAGTGTACACTGCAAATACTTGGCTTGCTCCTATTGTTGTGTGGAAGCATACAATTATTTTGGCTCTGAGACGCCCCCATATACATTACTTTAATCCAAACAGCCCCAGGATTTCTTTTATTGCCTCTTCCCGTTTCCATGAAGAGATGACTTGGCCCAAAACCAGTGCAGGCAGGTCACTGTAACCTAGTGATGGAAGGCGCCAGTGCCTGTTCCCTGTTAACACAGCCAGCAGCGCCTGCAGCCAAACACAAAAAACGTCAACAAATGCTCCCTACCATTTGCAAGCAGGCAGAGCACTTTTACTGCTGTCTACATTCAAAAGCTAATTTGTCATCATCCTAATTCAGGATACTGTATGTGTTGCTAGATTGAACATTTTAAACTTGCAACAAGTTTTTTTTTTACGGCCAGTACTTAAGCATGTGATTGATTTTCCCGGCTATTAGCAGTCTTTGTTTTGCTGCTTTTCACCAAGTCTGTATAATGCCACCAAATACAGGCTCAGTGGTCCTAATCAAGCTAGATCAACAGTGCTTTTCAGTTCTCTTTGACTTACGTTTTCTGTCTTTTTCTCTCTAGTTTATCCCTCTGTTGAACCTGGCTGGCTCCAAGCAACATACGAGGGAAGAACAGGTTTAATCCCAGAGAATTATGTTGTCTTCCTTTAACAAGCTGGTAAACATTTTTTTTCATGGCATCCATGGAAAAAACAAACCCCAGCTTGGTCGACTGTAATATTCCTGTTATTGCTGTAATCACGTACGGCGTTTCCGCATCGTACGTCGAGCTTTAACAGCACTCGATGTTCCAGATCCAAAACATACCTATGATGTAAGTGCTGTTTGACAACCGTACATATCTTACCCACCGACTGCACTAGTGTTTTTAGTTCTTAGCACAGAATCACAAAACAACCAGATCCGTCAGATTTCACAGTTTTATTCTCAGAAATATATTATTTTTTAACGTTAACAACATAACTCTTTTAATCAATGGAAATCTTTAGCCTCATAATTGCAATTGAACAAACTGTGATTTAAAATATACTAATCTAATCCATTATAATCTGATATAAAAAGCATAATAATATAATATGTTTGCACCTTAACTTCCATGTTTTTGGTCTGTGGTCACTGAACCTGCTCACTGCTGCAGTGCACTTTCTGGTTAGCTACACGGTACTGTACTGTACATTACTGCTCATAAGTTCTTCTGTCGTCGCTAATCACAAATATTTACTGTTTGTGCTGTAAATTATCACTTCAGATAAATTTCAAATGTAAAAAAGTGTGTTTTTTTTTTTTTATAATGTCGTGAGCGCTATGTTCATGAGGCGGAGGCCTGTAGCGGTTCTGTACACTGGTGTACTGGCAAAAACAAGTAGACGTGTGTCATATTACATAATGTTAAAGATGACGTTTAATGTTTCATTCTCTATTACTGCCACAACAGTTCGAAAACACAGTTATAGTAATTATCTAAAAAGGTAAATTCGGTGGAAAAAAAACACAGAAAATAAAGGAAAACAATCAACAACTATTCGGCCCTTCAGTTATGAGAAACGGCAAAATCACTCCAAAGTAAGTACGACATTCCCTGTGGGGCAAAAATGTATTTGGGAAGGTATTCGAGATCTCGGTCTAGCCAAGTTCACAGTGTTCTTTTCCATTTACATCTATGAGAATGTGAGGCGGCCTTGAAAAGTGATCCTCCCTTACAGTCTGAATTTGCTGGGGCTTGTCACAGAAATAATATCCATATCCTGAATATGAAACATGTGACATTCTGATTGGTCTCTTTTCAAACATGGCAGCCTTTCCTTGCAGTCGTCTGCTGTGTAGTGACAGTGTATAAACATGTCTAAAATAAAACACGATCTATCAGAGTTGTGTAACAGTGAGTGAGTTTAATCTGAATTTAGTGTATAAAGTGCATCAATTGTAGCTATGTAAGGTACAGTTGTCTCTTTTTGTCTTTTTGGCCAAAAAAAGTTGCATCTATCAATGTTGCATCTACATGATCTTTTTTTCCTGCCATTAACCCTTACAGTGACGTTGCTCTAATCACTCTAATCACCTTAACAGGGCATTGTTTGTTTGAAAAACCTGGTCCCGTGAATACTAAATGTTTGGTTTTTGTTACATCATGAAAAGAGGTCGACACTTTTTGACGTTGCTAATTTCAGGACCAAACTGCACTTATTGAGCTACATCTGTCACATGAGTCATTTATGTGTGTCACGGAGTGTGTTGCGCTGTTAGCCGGTCGTTTGTTGGCGCTTACGTACTCTTATTTCTAAGCTAATGGTAGCTAGTGTTGTAGGCTGTAGAGGAGCGGAAAAGAGGCGTTTAAGAGTATAAGGAAACATCAGAACTTTGAGATCAGTGTACAGGCTGCTATGATGGATGTAGACAACCGAGACAGTCATTAGTGTAGAAATAGTGTTAGCTAGTCAGTCTTCAGTTGACGATGGCTAACTCTATGACTGTCTCGGTTGTTTACATCCATCATAACAGCCTGTACATTTATGGACTCGGGTCAGTTTTTCCACAAATATCCTGATGCTCAGTCCCCAGTTCTTCACCTCTCTTCTGCTCCGCTACAGTGGCAACACTAGCTACGTTAGCTCAGAAATGAACGAATGTCAACAAACGACCAACTCCCAGCCATGCACTGCATATAAAGATCTGTATATAAAGATGAATGCCGTGTTAACCCTCGAAACGTGAAGCCAAAATGTCTCGATCTCCCCCTGGTGGCTGGGCGCAGTATATCCCACCTCCTCCATGTTAATCTATGACTTGAGCCAAACTGAAAACTCAAAATACAAGTCATATACTATGACCTGAATGACTGAAAATCTTACACATGTCCAATAAATTAAGGCCAAAGGTGATTTCAGTCTTTCTGGATAGATTTCACAAGGCTGGTTTGTGTTCAAATCGTCTTTCTGATCAGTTTGTTTTCAACTTTAATTTTGATGTCATAAAAAGACGTGATTGACAGCTGTAGTGGCCAGTCACAATCCCAAATCCGTCAGATGTGTAGCCACAAACCAATCAGGTGGGAAGGCGGACTCTCACACTCTGGTTGTGTGCAGTAGAGACACACAAGAAACATGGCAGCAGGAAACAGCATGACTGCGTCCATCTTTACATACAGAAAAAATATATCTACAGACACAAACTTAACATGAGCACATGAGATCTTACAGTCTTACAAACTGAACCTTTAATTCTTTAAGGCATACGGTCTGTTTTTCAAATTAAAACTTAAAAGATACAGTAGACAGGTTTCCTGTTACTCCTCCCTGAAGAATGTGTGCTGAGTTTCTCTGCCTCAGTACTTCTCACCCTAGAAGAATTTCAACTTTCTTTTATTTTCATTTTTGTTGCTTAATTAAAAACACATTTGTGTCATTAGTTTTTCTCTATGCTAGCTGGTACCATCTGTCACAAGTTATGAAAGGATGTGAAATATGGCTACACCAGCTTTTAAGTGCCTTGTACAGAGGAGCTTTATTCATTGATTTCTTATATATATAAAAGTGAGTCTACAGTAGTGAAGGCTGTGAAGTCTCCAGTACGTGTGGGGAGAATAATCCAGTCACAAGATGTCTCCAGAGTCGCCGGCATCGTCACTTGCTGTGGAATAAGAGCGGCCTCACCATGCCTGCCAGGACCTTGGGAAGCTGGGAGGCAATGACCTCTGTCATCATTTCTGGAAACTCCACTTTCATGGCGTCTGCCTGGATGAAGGTGCTCAGGCAGAACAGGTTGACCTTCTTCACTATCTGTCCGAAAAGAGAAACTCATGTTTGTCTTGGTACTGGAATGTAGGAGTGAGCTTAAGGCACATTATGTATTAATCGTTGTTGTACTCAGCTATGAAGGGCCGTACATCGTGCATGGCGTCCATCAGTTTGGTGAGATGGTAAAATCGCTGGGAGCTGGCCACCACACCCTTCTCCTTATTGTGGATCGCCTTGGTCAGCTCCCGGATGTAGCTTTGTCTCATCTCTTCAAACGCTGCCTGACTTTTGAGGCCCTCCAGAGGCACTGAGAGCACAAAGAATACATACAGGGTTCAACATTTTCTCCTTACGTTGTACTATGTCGTGTATTAGGTCCAAAAGTAGGTGAAAAACATCTTTTACAAGCCGGGGGTGGAGAAAAATGTCAGGATTTTCAAGGTAATAGCAGGAAAGAATCTGATATTCCCTGAGATTAAAGTGGTAAATTTAGGAGAAAAAAACCCACACATTTACGAGAAAAAAAGTCAATATTCTCTGAAATTACAAAGTGATAAATTTGCAAGATAGAAAAAAGGAATTCTCTGAGACCAAAGTCATAAAATTATGAGAAAAAACTCACAAAAACTCGAATTGTCTCCAAGATTTTAAAGTCATAAATATGAGAGAAATTTCAAATGTTCTCTGAAATTTAAGTGGCAAATTTCTGAGAAAAGACTTGGATGTTTTCCAAGAGAATAAACTCTCTGAGATTAGAGTCATACATTTCTGAAAATAAAAGTCATAAATTTACGAGAACAAACCATTAATTTTCTGTGGGATTATTAAATCATACATTTGAAAGCAAAACAATCAGAAATTCTCCAAGATTAAAGTCAGAAATTAACAAAAATACATTTCGTATTGACTTTGTTGTGCTTGTTACTACTCCACCTGACCTATTTTTTTTATTTCTTGTGCATTTATGATGAGACGTTACCTCCTCCGCTGACTCATAAGAAAGTTGTTTTTTTTCACTCAAACTGGCCTGAATACACCATTGTATTACACACTTTAAAAGTAGATTATAATATAGATTTTGTTTCCAAAACTAAACCAAACAATCCTAAGATATAAATGACCGTCAGCAGTGATAGAAGTAACTTCCTGCTACAGAAAATGGAAAACTGGGTCTTGATAACAGCTGCAACATAACTCCTGTCAAGGTCCCTGTACAACACTCCCTTTGTGCAGCTTTACGGAAGATGGTCAACAAAGAGTCATATTTGAAACACTGTATACTGAGTGAGGTTAAACTGGAAGTTGAAAACATGGAAAAACAAGTGTCTCTGAGTCTGCTTCTCATTAGAGTGGTGCTCTGTCTTATACCTGTGTTGAGTAATATTATGGCTTTCATGCAGAGAAACTCCTCACGAGTAACTTGAAGGTTTGCAAACTCCTGAGGGATGAACTGTATTGCCAAGCAAAGGTCGTAAATCGGGGATCTCCTCATCTGCTCCCTTGCAGATAAAAACAAAGAAGCAGTTTTTATCTCAAAACATTCATTGTCTGTGAATAGAGGCACACGTCATGTCTACAAGTCAAAATCTAAATAAGATGTGAAGGTGGTTACTTACTGGCTAAGAACCAGATCAGGAGCGAAGTATAAATATTCACTGGTGACATTCTGAAAGGAGCGCCACCCAAGAGAAAACACCATCAGGTTCATCCACGAGTACTGGATCAGGGTCATTTGATCATTGATGTGAAGGTTACGAAATCCTTAGAAAGAAATTAACCAGACATTAAATTAGCCTTGTAATCGCTGAATCTTAATGCAACCCGTTTCATGCGTACTGAACCTCCGGCACAGCTCGCTGGTTTTGCAGTAATATTTAGTCACCAAAGACTTTAAAACATATTCTTTTATTTTAAGATTCACTGTGACAATTAAAGGTTTCTAAACCACATAGAATCACTTCAGTCCTCTAATATTCATGGCTTTACAGAGCTCTGTATCCTTTAGCATCTAGGACTAAGACCTTCGACATGGTTCTCCGGTGGGTCCCCATGGCGACGACTGTGACCCTGAGCCGCAGTGAGCGGTTACCTGGCAAGGACTTGGACCACTTGACAATCCACAGCAGCTGTTTCTCACACAGCCTGTTGAGACTGTTGAGCAGGAGATGGGGGACGTCGGGCTGCGAGTTGTCGTAACCGGAGTACACGGTCTCTGGCTCGATGTTTTCCAGGATATTGATGATCTGCTGGGAGAGCTGCACTTCACGGATGCCTGGTATGCAAGACATGGAGGTCAAGGCCTGACCGTCGCTCGACATGGCCAAGTGGGACTGGAACATGAGGGACGGGGCCAAACCCAAGGCTTTCAAGGCCCCGAAACGCTTTAGCTTCCTGCCTGTGATACAAAAACAAGGTCTAGTGAGATTTGATGACGAAGAGCACAATTTGTGCTTGTAGTGCATCACAGAGCTTCAGATTTTCACCTATGCTAAGTACATTCACAATTTGAGTGATAGAAACTGCACTTTACATCATGACATCCAATATTTACATGAAACCCTAACCTTAAGCAAAAATCCATGGAACTTTTGCTTGGGGTTAGGCTTTTACCAGGAGACGTATACGACAAAATGCACATATTAGACTTAATTTGAAAGGGAACAGCTTGTAGTTTCTGTGTTTAACTTGTGGCTTTAACACAATTTAAACTATATCAGTTCAAACATGGCTTAAATGTAACCCTGACTCTAAAACCCAAATCATGTTAAACTTTAATTCATTCATGTTTTTTTTTTTACCTCAACACTTTTGAACATTCTTTCTGAGGCCAATCATACTTTTCCATTCTTTCCATGGAACCGTAACCCTTAGCTAGGTTAGGGTTACGGCGCATCATTCTGAGCATCATTCCTGCTTGATAGTATTTTCTGAGGTGACACGCATTGCAATTTTTCCTCCGAACTTTGTCCACAATGCAGCCATATTGCCCAGCACACCGGTAGCTATGATGTTTTGTTTTTTTTATCTGAACTCTTTCAAACATTCTCTCTGATGCTAATCATACTTTTCCACTCTTTTTGTGGAACTTGTAACAGACTTATAACAGAAGAAGTGTAAGGCTGAAATACATTTATTTGACATAATTTGAGAGGGAGCATCTTCTAATTCCTGTGTTTAACATGAGGCTGAAACACAACCCAAACTGCATCAGTTTAAGCATGGCTCAAATGTAACCCTGACCCTAAAATGGGTTGCCAATGACCTAGTGGATATTAAGAGGTTTAAAAGTGAAGATCTTACATTACCCATCCGTTTCATATCTGACCTACAGGCACATTATCTCTGTGCAAAAAGATATCCGAATGGTACCTCCAAGCATCATTCCTGCTTGATAGCACTTTCTGAGGCGACACGCAGGGCAATTTTTCCTCCGGATTTTGTCCACAATGCAGTCATTTCGCCCGGCGCACAGGTAGCTATGATGACCTGTCGAGTGAAAAGGGTACAGACAATACACACGAGTTTTAGCAGCACTTGATTTTTCAAATATGTTGGGAGGAAGAGTGGCACATAATGAGGAGAGACAGCATTGAAGGGCTCTTGAGTATTAGCATGGCCACTCCACTCCACACTGTGGGAGCGTTATGAGGACAGATCTAAAGAAGAAAATTAGATAGAGGCAAGGCTGTGAGGACAGAGTGACACGGCCGTGGTGAGACATAGTGGCTCTTATATATCTTGCGTTGCGAGATAACAAGAAAAACAAGTCCAAGAGGAGGAACACAGGGAACACTGGTCAATGTGATACTGTTGATAATGACCTTTAACAACTACCACAGAAGGTCAGCTGAATCTGAGGTGTTAACTCTCCTTCACATGGATGCACCGCAGCATTCACTGCACATCTGTAGACGTTAGTATTGCTGTAGCCTACGACTGTAATCTTCGGCCGAAAATTCTCATACTTCAAAAACACTAAGAGTGTATCTGTCTCAGTGTACCGAGCAGAGGGAGTAGGGAGATAAAATTAAACCAGGAAAAAAGTTAATATCTTCCCTTTCATGACAATCTGAGAGACCTTTTCACGGCAGATGTTTCGACAATGTGGCAGCGACTTTATGATTTACAAAAAAAGTCTGTATTTGAATGAAGTGCACAGAGAGAAAAGGAAGGAGAAACATAACATGACTTGGAAGTTTACTGAAAAGTGTTGGAAGACAGGACGCTGCGTTTTCAGAAGCAGGTTTGTTCTCACCTTCGACTGCTCTTTTAAAAAAGACTTTACAGCTCCCACAGGTTAAGACTCCGTAGTGACAACCAGACGCCTCGTCTCCACAGATCACACACAGCCTCAGAGGTGGCATGCTAACAAAAAGAAAAAACACATCCAGTGATTAAATCTTCTCTTGTACTAAATGCAAGAAATCTGATAACATAAAACAGCATCTAACATCTAACACAAAACAGCACACACATTTCAAAGCTTAATCCTCCACCCACTTCATTCTTAAATGTTAAGATTAAGGTCAAATGGAGCAGACAGAATCATTATGGGGTAAAAACATCTGATTTTGATAATTAAAATATCAAAGTAAAAGCTACATCTTCTCTTGCATTAATAATTAAAGTATAATTAATCCCTTAAGTTAATATTACCCACGTCTGTCTCTGGGTTTGCAATGTATAAGACAGAAAACTGTTTTTTTTCTCCCTCCCCCCACAGAAAAATATTATCACATCCTTTTGATTACGTAACTGTTTGTTTTCTGTACAAAACGACCTGTTGTTTCCATCATAGTCTGATAAATAGGATATTACGCAGTGACTAATAAGACGTGACGAAACCTGATCATCTGTCAAAACAGATTCACTCCATTCAAAGGTGAACTAAGTGATTGTGTTTTGATGTTTAAGAGTCAAACAACAGGCCTACAGTCACGTCCGAAGTGACACAAACTGACTCTTTCCATTCATTTCATTTGTTTGCCAAGAAAAGTCTTTGAAACTTGTAAAATGCTTATAATTTTTCTTCAGTAAACCACAGAAACAAACAAAAAAAAAAAGCAAAGTTTGAGAAATAAAATGTGTGCCAATGCCAAAACTTTTGGCCATCATTGTACATTTGCATCAAGTTAAAATGTGTAATTACCTAGGGAATGATGAGAAAGGTGAAGGGTTCCTCTGGGACAAGCCCGGGTTCTGGGTCCCGTCGTATCCGCTGTGTGTGAACGGGTCCTCGCTCGCCCCTGCGGACTGACACCAGTACTGAGGCTCAGACGGGAAAGTCTGCATCTGCCAACGGGGGACGTCGCTCTTGTACATCGCCAGTTGCGGAGCTGTCTGAGAGTTGACATCAAAGTTGACAGCTTTCCCGGACAAACCACACCTGGAGTCAGTCCTCACCTGGTTCAGCGCCGGCGGCAGCTGCTCTGTCTGGTTCAGGTCGATCAGAAAGCTCGGGGATCCCTCCTGGCCCGGTCGAGGAGGACCCGCGAAGCTGGTGGACTCCGCGTCGCCGAGCCCCAGCTGCTGCTTCCTGTCGGAGTCACAGCAGGTGTCGAGAGCAGGCATGTTCGCTGATGTCTCGAAGCCGGGACACGGGGTCTCCATAATCACTGACGGCTCCTTCTCATCTTTGATGAATTTACACGATCCGGTTGAAGAAGAGAGGCTTAAACTCGCGGATGTCAAACTTTCAGACGTGGCCACGTTCGTCCTCTGAACTTTTACAAAATCTTCCCATGGCACGCTGTCACACTTCAGATAATCACCGGTACGATCATAAAAATGTTTTGCAGAAAGTGAACTATTGAGCAAGTTACAGTCTCTGTAAACTGCGTCGCCGCCGCTTGGATGCAGAGCTTGGTCCAGTGTGCCAGCGTTTCCAAAATTACGCACGGAGGAGGGCATGCAAGTTAGAAACTGTGGTTCATTAGATAATTTACTATTCCTGTATCCAGTTTCAATCGAGTCACTTACTATTGCGTCGGTAGAATCTGGGATCGAAGTGCTGATGGTGCTCATTTTCCCGTCGATTTTACTTTCCATTGTTTGAACCGGGAGGCGCACGGCGGAGACGAGAGTGCGCCTGGAGACGGTGCGTGATAGACTGTGGCTCTGAGACCGTCCGTCCTGTAATCCGCCTCCTTGTCGAGAAAGGCTGTGACTTCGCCTTCTTTCACGCAGACCTAATTCAAACTAATTTAACAAGCGGCCAGAAAAGGAGAGAACGCCAACTTTCCGTCCATTTGTGGTTTAAGACAAATTAAAAGAAGGCAATAAACAAACTAAAACATCTACGTAAAAGACAAGTATTTTTGCCAGGTTTTGGGTGTCATGTTTCAAAGCTGAATGGAACCTCTTTGTCTTATTCAGAGATTTCCAAAAGTCGTAGTTGTCATTGAGACTAAACTGCCATTCCTCTACCAGATCAGGAAAGTATCAGTGCAGAGACAAGCTGGACAAATGTATGGAGGCAACTCAACTCAGAGCGGACGCACAGGAAAAGTGACCAATGAGGATCGACACGTTTAGTGCCAAAAGTCCAACAGTCTCCACCCTTAGTGTTTATGAATGAGCTCCAACATTTTCAGTCAGATGATAAAATCTAAATCCAGTTGCCTTCTGGAGATGAGACAAACTAGTACAATAGCTTTCATACAGTACATTCCATCTTCTCGAGTTTTTATTCACAGTTTTAAGACAGAATCCAGTCGAGATTTCACTTGCGAGTTGAAGTTGAACCCACCGTCATGGAAGGCCTGTACTCTGTCATCTTTTTATATTTAGTACATTTTGAGACTTGTGTTTGAACATCTATTAAACGCTTCCAAGAAGTGACGTTCCCAAATTAATCGTTACATTTCTGCTACTGCCAAGCAGTAGATAAAACGCAAATTCACCTTTTCCTTTTGATGTTCTCTGTGTCAGTGGGGATGGAGTCTCAAGGCCATTGAGTCCTCATAGCACCACCACCCACACTTATCTAATAAGAGTTCATCTGTTCAGCCCTGTTTGATATCAGCGAGGGTTTTAGCGTTAAAGTGAATCAGTCCAAAGTGGATGTTGCTGTTGCATCTCATTATGATGCACACACAGGCCTTGGCTCTATCTCCTGCGTCATGTGTTAGATATTATCAGAGGGGATTCTCATGCTGCAGCCTACATAATTCTTTGATAATAGTTGGACAGTCATATCTATGTAACGCCTTCAAATGCTGTAATGACCTTGTTTTAAAACAAGACTACATTCTGTACATGAGACACTCCAGCAGCCAGCCTTTTTCTTTCTCATCTAGTACTGTTGAAACTTGGGGCAACACTTTATAGTAACGTACATATATTAACCATTAACTAGTTACTTATCATACGTATTAGTAGTATACTGACTCTATAAAGCGCTTTACTCTGCATGACCATGTTCTGAAAACTACTAGGTTGTTAATTAACAGTTTTCCCTTAATAACCTCCTACTTACTGCTTATTGATAGTAAGTATAGGAAGTTGTACATGAATAACTTGAATAGCCATTCTCCATTAAATAGCACTAAATAATTTTGGGAAATTCTTATGCAACAAAACACTAAAACTACTCTAGTTGTTAGTATGTGTCAACGTATCGGTGATTAATTATGACCAAGAAGACGTCGCTGCAGAATTAACATATTCTGAGTTACAGAGACTACTTGGAGACAACATTTATGATAGGTTATAGTCCTTATTTTGTAATTAGCACATATTTCAGTGTAGTAGGAAGCGGGACTCGGCTCCAAAAACGAAGCCTCTGCGGAAGTACCTTAAAGTTGTAATACCGCTGACTGCCACTGGGGGTGGCTCCAAACAGCCCTGACTCCAATAGACTT
>JAPQRN010000916.1:0-14522 GCA_037367275.1 Coranthus polyacanthus | reverse complement strand
GATTTTATATTCTGCACAAATGTCCTCATTTCCCCCTTTTTTCATTTGATACAAAACACCATGCGCTAGTGTGTTTACTGTTTACTATATTACAAAATACATACGTTAAAGTTTTTACTCAGGATGGATGGATAGATAGATAGGGGATGGTTGTTGAGGACAGAGTGTATCTTGCTCCTCATGCACCTCCCAACAACTGTATCCATGGAGTCCACTCCCACCTCCATCACAGAAACAGCCTTCTTCACCAGTTTGTCCAGTCTCTTTCTGTCTCTCCCTCTTGTGTTGTTCCCCCAACAGACAGCAGAATAAAAAATAGCACTGGCAACCACAGACATGTAAAACATATACAGCATTTTACTGCATGCCTCAAAAGACCTGAACTTACACCGGAAAAACAGTTGCCTCTGCCCCTTCTTGTACACAGCATCGGTGTGAACTGACCAGTCCAGTTTGTTATGAAGGTGCACTCCCAGGTACTTGTAGGACTGCACCACCCCGATGATCTCACCTTCCATGTTCACAGACTGGAGGGGGGCTGGACCTGCCAGAGTTAACAATCATTTGTTTGGTCTTTGCTGTTTTTAAAATGAGACAGTTACTACTAAAAGCAGTTGTTAGTCCCTTGTATTCCTCCTCCTGCCCCTTCCTCACACATGACACAATTACAGTGTCATCAGAATACTTGTGAATGTGACAAGTGTCTGAGTTGTGCTGGAAGTCACATCATTACTGACCACAGTCCCAGACACACAATCCCCCAGTCTAACAAACTGGTCGTCCCGTCAGGTAGTCATAAATCCATGATGTCAATGTTGGCTCCACCCCCATTCCCCTAAGCTTGTCCCTCAAAATCATGGGCTGGATGGTATTAAAGGCGCTGGAAAAATCAAAAATCCTCACATAGCCACAGGGTTCATCCAAAAAGGAATAAATCCGATGTAGCGTGTAGAGGATTGTGTCCTCCACCCCCATTCCCTTCCGGTAAGCAAACTGCAAAGGGTCTTGTGCCTCCTGGTCTTGTGGTCTCAAATGGTGAAGTATTAGCCACTCCATTATATGAGACGTTAGGGCAACTGGCCTGTAGTCTTTAATCTTGGTCGTCTTCCCTGTCCTGGGAACAGGAATGAACAGATTTGTTTTCTGTCGTATATTTTGCAAGTAAAAAAGCAAAGCTTAAACATGTTTAAAGAAGACAACTTAAATAAAATATGTAGAATAGTAAGTTAAGTTCATTACAGTTGATACTATACATTTATGAAGCATATAAAAGACTATACAAATTATAAACTTATTTAGTTCGAGCACCAGTGTTTCTTGTAACATAACATCACACCGTTCTACACTTACTCCAAAAATGTAGCAACACTTATTATAAGTATTATATATATAAAAACTTCTGAAATGAATGAATCTTAACATACAGTTATTTATTTGTTAAGTTATTAGAATACTTTAAATGAGTAAATAATGAATGTGTAAATGTCTTTTAGGGCCTCTGGGAGGAGTGAAGAACCTGAGGGTGACCGACCCCACCATGACATCTCTGACTGTAAACTGGGACCCGGCGGATGGGGCCGTTCGTCTCTATAAAGTCTTTTACGTTCCAGTCGCTGGAGGCCGAGAGGAGATGGTGAGACTTCACTGTATCATGACTACAGACACTGCAGTGTGTCATGTGTAACAAACATTTCCTGTTAGCATCACACTAAGACTGATTCACTGCATAGACTTCATGGTTACATATCAGCTCATTTTTGAAACTCATCTCAGCATTTACGCTTTAATTAATTTCAAATGACTTGCCAACTGCCTTTACCATTTCTTTCAGTGTTTCCACAGCAGACACTAAACGAATGTTATCTGTCATTTTAAAGTCCTTTTATTGTTAAATATACTTAAATTAACTCAACTACTTTCACTTTTTAAATCTCTGCTCATGTTCAGATACCTCAACTGTTTTCATTGCTTACATTTATTTTTGACCACACTTCAACTGACAGTGTTTATACCATGGTTTTCTCAAATTTCCTCTGAGTTTACTCTTCAAGCTTTGAACATTTTAACTTGTTCCAGTCCTTCACCTTCCCCAAACAATTAACATTTTGATACATTTTGAAAGCTGTTTAAAATGTGTTAATGTAGTTTTCATGCATGTAAAATTGAACTGACACTAATGTTGATGAACAGGAGCAGGTTCCTGCAGGCACCACCTCCATAGTCCTGAGGAACCTGACGCCCGACACACCGTACACAGTGTCTGTGTTACCGGTTTACCCTGCCAGGGAGGGAAAACGGCAGTCAGAGAATGGCAGGACATGTGAGTTATGTGACTTTTCTTAAGGTCTTTCCACAATCCCATCAACCCATCAACATCAGTTAATAACCATCATGAAACCCATCAACATCAGTTATTAGAGAATATTAATGTTAAGGTTCTAAAAAGTCAGTGCAGTTTGTTTAAAATAATGTTCCCACTCTTAGTGCCTTTGGGTGGTGTAGGCAACATGAAGGTGACCAACCCAACCATCACCACGCTCACCGTAACGTGGAATCCTGCCGATGGCAACGTTCAGGGCTACAAAGTCATCTACATTCCTGCTGATGGAGGCCTGGAGATTGTGGTAAGATCCTTAAATCTTCAGTTTACAGAAATGTACAGTAACTGAGCATCTGTGTGGTCCATAAGGTCAGACAGGTAACAGTAAATAGCTAACATCTTTGCTAACAATGAAAGTCACACAACCCCGAGTTATATGTCACTGTCGCACACAACACCCCCATGTCATATACAACATCATAGGCTGCAAGAGGAACCTGCTTAAAGGCATGTAAGACTTAAGTTTGATTCATTTAAAGGTTTGATATGTAAGATTATGTGCTTATGTGAAGTTTGTGGTAGAGACTGTTTTGTGCTGGGAGCTGGTCATCTTTTTAGCTGACTGCATTTCTAAGCCATAAAAGAGCAAAACAAAGGCACTGACTTTAATTAAGTTTGATCTAAGCTTAATTAAACCCATAAGTAAACCAACACAACAAACATATGGATGAATATACAAGTACAACAGTTTAATTAAATACTACTGTACATCAGACAGTCAGTTTCAGGGTTTTTAGATTAACACAATTGAGGTTGAGAAGCGTGTTGAAACAAGAGTTTAACACTAGAAAGAGAGAACCTCTTAAAAAAACCTTCAAACTTTACAGAAACAGTCAAACATATAAAGAAAAGCTTCTCTTACTAAGTAATGAAAAAGCTGTCAAAGCTCAAAGACACAATGCGATCAAAGTGTAGTGCAGTGTTTAAACACTGTGTGACGAGCTAATCCCATCGTCCTGACAGAGTGGATCCCTCAGCGTTGTAGGGCATGTGTCTGTGGTTTATGTTTCTGGGGTGTAGCTTTGCAGAGTTAAGTATGTGTAAATCCTTCTGTAAAGAGCCGTGAAATAACATCTCTGGTGTGTCTCTGTGTTTAGAAACGGTTCATTTGGCTTTGCCGATGACAGAATTTACACCCACCAATCAGTATGTCAAAGTAAATTTTCTAGAGGAATTTTGATCTGATGTGTCAGAGGAGTCTGAAAGAAGCTCAAATGTTATTTGGAAAGTCAAACGAAGAGAGAAACTGGAATAATTTCACTTTTTGAGCAGAAGAATCACAGGGTTTAATCAGGAACCAGAAGCAGCAGCAGCTTTGGTGTGAGTTATAGATTTAAAAGAAGTAAAAGATGTTCTCTTTAGGCTTTAATCCATGTTACCACAATTATCTTATGTTCAGTTTATCAGTGCAACATTGAATGTTTCTATAAACAGATGAGTGGTTTTAAATGGGGCTCTGTACACACTATGTAACTCAGAAACTATGTCCATATGTACTGTTAATGAGGTGATACTGAATATGTTTAATAGGATTGAGTTTGACTGGATGCTATAGATGATGTGTGAATACAGATTTTACTCAATTCTAGTCAGTTTTTTAACTGTACTTTAGTTGTACGACTCACAATAAAATGTTACCATAATCTAAAATTTTTCATTGAAGGATGTGGTTGTGGTTTCCTTAGAGTTCAGGAGGTAGGTGTGGTGGACGATATGGTTTAGGTTAGATTTAGGAAAAGATCACGGTTTAATTTAAGGATTAATAAACACATGGTGAATCTTTTTTTTTTCGCTTCTGCACAGATATTTTTTGTATTAAACCAAACGTTGGTGTCTTTTTCCAAACAAACCATAAAAAGTTTATTAACGCTGTCATCAAAACCAGCTATTGTAAATCGAGTTGTGGAAAAACGACATCCATTGTATGTGAACAATCTCCATTCAGGATTTAATCAAATGATTATGGTTAATGCACAGCCATTAATTATTTCATAGAAGTAAAACATTCTGCAGGTGACATTGCATTTATAACTAAACCTATGTGCAGTTGTAGTTTATGAAATGTATTTTCCATTCAGAAATCTAGAGATTATACATATCCATGCTTTGTAGGAAGACAAAATGGAGACTGGATTGTTTGTCCACTTCTCCAAAGAATAATGATTATCGTGGTAGAAATAAAGCTGCAGGAGATGAAATACATAAAAGCAATATAAATATTCATTATTAGCAGAAAACAGTGATATTGTCTTTACACATGTAAGATACTAGTCATTATATCTGTTTTCAGTCAGGCTTTATTCATTTATGTTCAAAATAATGTAAATAAATCTTGGTTATTGTCTGCTTAAACCAGAAACAATAAATAAATATCATATGTTTTTAATATTCTTTCAAATGTTTGCAATCAGAAAAAAAAGCCTTTAAAAACTCACTGCATTTCAATTTGAAGTTTAGCGAATGTGTTTGTTTTGCAGGAACAAGTTTCAGAAAGCACGACTAAAACGGTCCTGGAGAAGCTCCTCCCCGACACCCGGTACAGCATCACCGTGGTCCCGGTCTACGCAGAGGGAGACGGGCCGAGCCTGTCTGACACCGGCAAGACCCGTGAGTAAAACCTGAGGGGATTCAACCAGCAGATCATTCTATAAGGATTTAATAACGTTACACTTTGTTGAATGTGAAATTAGTTTTTGGAATCAGAAAAATGTTTATTATTGAGTTTTCACACAGGAAATTTGGTTTGTGGTGCAAAAAAGGTTAAAATACAATACAATAAATATAAATATAAAAAGTACATATAAAATGTATATAAATGAAAGTCACAGTTTGCACAGTTTGTACAGTTCAGACTGGATGATATGATGCATGTCTTCTGTAAATTCGATGAATAAATACAGTACTTTATTTTAAATGATCACTTGGAAAGGCCTATTTTTAATACATAATAAGGCACATTTATTTAATTATTTTTCTCCTTTTATTTACAACTTTTGTGCAAATTTTGAAATGAATATGTAATGAAATATAAATGATTAATGTATAAATTATAAAAAAAAGTACCTAGAAAACACTTAGAACTATAGTTTAACAAAATAAATATAGTCCTAAAATGTCACTCAATCTGTTTGTTGTTGGTTCATACTGCAGCAGAATTTACAAAGTCCAGTTTTTAAACTTTACAAAATATCAATGCAATAACTGAATAATAAAAAAGATTACTTCAATTTAATGCTTTTTGCAAAAAAATGTACCCAACTTGTTACCCAAGTGTATGATACCTGTAGATATCCTGAAAGAGTGTGATTTACAACAAAATAAAGGAAAGAGCATAAAATGGAACGTCATTTCACACAGTCCTATTTTGACTACGAATGTGCGTTATATAGGAAATGTGCAAAAATGATAAATTAATTCATTAAAAGAGAAGTCATTTTTTTCCTGTTATTGTTTGTAAAGATACTGTATGACAGATTTTGAAAGCATGCGGTACATCAGTGACTGAGTCTGAATCAGTAGAAGCAGCTGTTTTCTTGGCATCTGACTAAACTTCCCCCTGGACAGCAGTAACCTCTGACTAGACAGCAGCTGTGTGAGCTCTCGTCCAAAAGCTGAAGGGCCTTCCTGTTTGGTGTCTCTGCTCAGGGCCGCTGGGCTTCGTGAGGAACCTGCAGGTCACCGATCCCACCACCAGCACCCTGAATGTCCGCTGGGAGCCTGCCGAAGGAAATGTCCGTGAATACATCGTGATCTGGGTTCCTGCGGCTGGAGGGGAGCAGGATGTGGTGAGTCTGCAGCCACAAACTGACGATGGTAGTCGCACTGATGTTTCCACATGACTTTTATTTAATGTTCAACCATCTGCCTTATTACAAACAGAAAAATTACTTTCCTCTCCAGAGACACAGTTACTCTTCTTCCACCGACACAAACCTGGTCCTGGTTCTGGGCTGGTGTTAGTGCTGGTCTTTCCGTGATGAGTCTGTGGTGTCTTGTTTTTCCACTGGCTACAGAGTTGCCACAAAGCCACATCATTACGTTATGGTATAGAACTGCATACTATGAACACACATGACCAGGGGTGTTTAGTGCTCAAGACACCACAGACTTACCACGGAAAGACCTTTTGACATTTATACACCTTGTGCCCCTGCCGCTTTGATTTAAGGGTTACCTTTGCTCCCATATGGCGCTTTTCCACTGCCTGTATCGGCTCGACTTGCCTCGGTTCGGCACAGATTTTTTGAAGCTTCCACTGTGTGAGAGCAGGGACCACCAGAGACCACCAGGTACTATCAAGGACCACCAGGTATTATCAAGGACCACCAGGGACCACCAGGGACTATCAAGGAGACCAGGGACCACCAGGTACTATCAAAGACCACCAGGGACCACCAGGGACTATCAAGGACCACCAGGGACCACCAGGTACTATCAAAGACCACCAGTGACTGTGAAGGACCACTAGGTACTATCAAGGACGGCCAGGGACCAGCATGGACCACGAGGGACTATCAAGGACCATCAGCGACTATCAAGGACCACCAGGTACTATCAAGGACCACCAGGTACTATCAAGGACCACCAGGGACTATCAAGGATGACCAGGGACCACCAGGTACTATAAAGGATCACCAGGGATCACCAGGTACTATCAAGATGATAGTACTATATTTATATATTAGGGGTCTATATTCTTGTCTGAAAAAATCTTTATGCAGCATTTCATGTCAGAAATGATAACTTACAGTTTTAAGTTTCATCCTCCTTCATTGTTGCTTGTGTTGCAATGAAGACAACATCACAATAGTTTACGCTGCATCGCTATGACGACTAGCTGCACTGACTGAGTACTATGTCTGCAGTGGAAATGCAATGCACTACTGGCTGAACCGTGCCAAGTCAAGTTGACCTGATACTGGCAGTGGAAAAACAGCAACAGACTTCCATTGAACTTGTTTCTATAAATACTAAGGGGTCATTGTGGTCTCATTGGTTCATTCTCATAAGTGTTGTGGTCCATGGTTCATCAGGTCTCAGGGTGAATATAAGCTTTGATGTCTGCCATGTTGGCCTTTGATTGACAGGTGTGATTGACAACTCACTGCTGCCGAGTCAGACTTTCAGAGCTGACGTTAATTTAATAAAACATTTATTTTTATGGTTAACAATGTTAACAGTGTTTGATGAAGTTTACAGTTTTACTTTAGTTTAGCATTAGCTCATCCATGACCCCTCGCACAGCCCCGCCCCTTTTGTCCAAATATGATCACTTTCAGTTCCAAAAAGCCAATATTTACTGCTTCATAGCAGTAAAGTGAAGACATTTGCAGATGTCTTCTTGGGCTTTGGAAAACACTGATAGACATTTTCTGAAATTGTATAGACCAAACAACTGATTGATTAATCATTAGATGCAACTCTAATTCATGTTTATACAGTTGTGTTACTTTGATCTTAACTGACAGGGTTGAAAGTAACAAAGCACAACTTCTGTTCAAAGTTAAATTATACTGATGTCAAATGCAATACTAAACAGCACCTGGTATTGATAGAACACACACTGAAAACGAGTTTGTGTCTATAACGTTATCTTTTAAAATGACTTATCTTTTAATGACTTCTGATTAATCTTTCGTCCCGGCTCTCCTGACTGTGCAACTTAATTGCACTTTTGGCTTTAAATTCAACTCTTCTCAAGACTAGTGGAGAAATGCCAGTGGCGTGAGAGGATTGCACTTGTTTCCAAAGCAGTTTCATGCAAGACCTTTTCTTTTCTCATCTTGGAAAAAAAAGTGCAAAATCAAGTTATCATACAAGAAAAGGAGTGTTTTCTTCCAGCTAATGGAAACCATTTGACAGAGATGTGGGATCGCTGAACTCATTTGCACGGTACTTTCAGCTCTTTTATGTAAAGCAGTGAATATATCTTGAGGGGTCTATTTCATTACCCCCATGATTATGTCACTTGGTTTAAAAAAAATATCCTGAAAGAGGATGATTTGATTTGATGAAATGAAAATTATCTCAAAATTATCTCAGTTTATTGGCAGATTTTAGGGTTTAGTATTAGATTAAATGGACAAAGAGTAAATTTGCAGGAGAAGCTCTTGCACTCTCTGCTTTCTGCTGCCAGTGTGGTGTTCTGCTCAAAGATCCAGAGGTTCTCACAATGGTTTTTAAAGTTGCAGGTTTTACCTGAATCTGTCTTTATCTCACAGCTTCCTGTTACTAAAGACAGTTAGTGACTGAAGCTGTGTCCAAGAGGTCTGGGCTTGCAGCGTTAAACTGTGACACAGTTCAGTCTTTCTGCTGCTGTCAAACCTCCACCTTCTGCTTCTTCTGCAAATCCTCAACTTCACCCAGTTCAGACTGATTTCTCCTCTCCTCCACCAGGACCAGGTTTCTGGAACCACCACCTCCACCGTGCTGAAGAACCTGGAGTCCAACACTGAGTACACCGTCACCGTAGTACCGGTCTACCATGAGATGGAGGGGAAGTCTCAGTCTGAAAACGGAAAGACCAGTGAGTCTGTAGCTGCTCATCCAGAACTCTGGATCTGTGTTTACAAAAAACACATAGTCTTTAGCTCAATGACACCTGATAAAGACACAAAGACATCAATGAATTATAAACCTTTAAGACAGAATAAGGAAGTATGTGGCATTTCAGGACTAAAATATGTAAAAATTACTAAGCCTATGTTATATATTTTCTTGATTTGAGTACTTACATTATATGAATGCTTCTAACAATGTTTAAATTAGGAGAAATACATGAATTTATTAACTATTACATATATGTATAAGCATGATGTTCTGCTCTGAGCGACTATGTTCAGTCACACAGTGTATATGTTGAGGGCTTTTGTTGTGAAAGGTAAAAATGGAAGTGGTGGATTTGCAACACCACAGCTATAATTTTATTTCTATTTGACAAACAAGTGAAGACGTTTATAAAACTCATATGAAACTCTCAAAGCTTCTGTTGCCAAACCTTAATTTAGAGCAAAAATCCATCAAGTATTTCTGTAACACAGCCCAACTATCTAAATGAGACACAAATCTAATATATTCTGTTGCATATTCACGTCCCCGGTGGGAAATCAGAACCTGATGTGGAAATAGTCTGAAAGTTTTAAATAATATATCACATCATAAGGCGCCTTGGCACAGTATGAGGCAGCTGATTTGGACACAACCTGCAGACAGAAAGTCAGAAATTTCAGCCTCAAATTAACTTAATCATCATAGACAGCTGTATTGTAATTAATTATCCTATTTCTGCTCAGATCCTTTGGGTGGAGTAAAGAACCTGCAGGTGATCGACCCGACCATCAGCACTTTAACGGTGCGATGGGAACCGGCGGTCGGAAACGTACGAAGCTACAAAGTTTTCTACAACGCTGAGCCAGGAGGAGAACAGCGAATGGTATGAACTGACACTTCTTTTCACTGTCGTAGACCTTAAAGGAAAGGTTCACCATGTCTTTGAACATCAGTCAGGTGTCCTTATGAAAACTGAAACAGGTTTTATATATGTACATATATACATATATATATATACATATATACATGTATATAACAGATATGTCCAGTTTGACCAGAGGGAATAATTACGACAAATCAAACCTGTCATATGGACACCTGACCGTTGTTCTAAGACACTTCAAGAACTGACAAGAACAACAAGAAGTTGGCCATTAAAACCTACACTTTAAACAGGTCATTTACTTAATAATTGTACATTTAAATTGGAAATCATAAAATCATGTTGACATTACTTTTGAATGCAAAAAGAATTGACTAAATGTGATTTCACTCTGACTTTAAATGAGAGTTTCTGCATTCTTTTTTAAAGAAATGCCCAGACTGTTTATGGCTACATGCTTTCCTATGACACCATCTGTGACACCATCTGTTGTTCAGGTCATTCACCATTATTAGATTAACTTGTTATTGCGCTGACTCCGTCTTTAACCCTTCGTCAAACAGGAGGAGGTGTCAGGAGGCACCACCAGCACCATCCTGAGGAACCTGGACCCTGACACTGCCTACAACGTGGCTGTTGTTCCCGTCTACCCCGACGTGGAGGGAATACGGCAGGAAGAGAAGGGCAAGACAAGTGAGTGATTGAGCAGAGAGAATGTGTTCCACAGATACTCAAATAATTCAATCTGACGGCGAACTTCAGGCTTTGTGTTGGTTTATTAGTTACCAAGACAAGAATGCATGTGAGTCAACAAAACCAGACTTTACATATAAAAGTGTAGAAACAGCCCACAGATACACAGGTTCATTTGAATTAAAGCTCTGTAATCACCTAAAAAACACAACCACTGTAGTTTTTATTGAACTAAACAGGAGGAAATGAATCCACGTGTGATGCTGTTGTTCAGCAGGACTGAATCAAAATAAACTTGAGTATCTGTGCACATGGTGATGAAGGAACATGTGACCCGGTGCAGAGCTGTGGTTGGGTTTTATTGAACAGTGGAAGAACAGATCTGTTTGGTTCATGAGATTTGTTAATAAGAAATAAACAGAAGATACATCCTTTATGTGAATCAACAATGTCGAAGTTCTGTTTCAGAACACTCAAAAAAACTGTTTTCAGTAAATAAAGTAGCAGAGTAGATTGTGTGGGTTGGCTGCAGTTTAAAGGTCCAGATGTAGCTGGACAGGCTGTGATGTCGGGGCTTTGTCTCTCTATAACCAAATAGTAATTTGTAGTTAAGCCTTTTTGAACATTCCACCACAGTTCAGTTGCACAAATTATCTCTGCGTAAAGCAGCACCCCCACATTACTATAACAAACCATCACCATTAAAAAGCACCAAAATGAGCTGAAACCACAAGCTGGAAAATCTGCCAGTTATGCAAAGGGAACTCAGGTTATGGTCCTTTAAACCTGTGACTGAGACTCCAGACCATGTTTACATGGCTCACAAGAGAACATAATGAATGCCAGAAAGTTTAGGCAGCGTTCCCAACCCTGGCACATCCGGATGGTCCTGATGTGCTAAAACCCACCTGCCTGGTTTACCCTGGAGAATAAAACAAACTGCATTCTGAGCAGACTCATGATGTGTCTCGTCTGTTCCAGAGCCTCTGGGTGGAGTGAAGAACCTCCAGGTGATCGACCCCACCATCAACTCCCTCAGGGTTCGCTGGGAACCGGCTGAAGGCGACGTCAGACAGTACAAAATCCTCTATGTTCCTGCCGCCGGAGGCACCGAGAGCATGGTACGATTATTACCACAGAGAGTGTTAATATGGGACCATGATGGAGAGTCTTTACTTTAAATGTTAAAAGAGAAAGTCATCCCATGTTTTGACTTCAGTACAGATAAGCTTTATTGAGCTGCAGGGGGAAATTCATTCATTAGTATGTCTCAGATGTTGTTTATCTTTTAAAAAGAAAAATAAGACTTCATGGGTAACTCTTACACCGCACTAAGCAACAGTTGCACCAGTGCGTTGTTGTAACCATCCAACAACTGTATTTGACATTACAGAATACATTTCACAATTTCAGATCAGTTTGAGCTCGCTTTATGCTACATATGTCTTATATGTCTCAGGACTGTCTCAGGAGATCACAGGACTAAAATCTGCTAGTAGTGGCTCTTTGAGGTGGAGCTTTGAGCTAAATGCTTCATGCTTATTTCCACTGCTATGATCCTGTTTGTCATGTTCATTGCTGAGTTGAAATTAGCAGTGAACACAATAACAATTAAAGTTCAGTTCTTCTGAGGAAGACATGAATGTGTGCCCCAATCTGAGATATTAAACAACTAAGAGTCTGTTACTTAACATCTCTAAAATACTGGGTCCATCCTCTGGAGACCATGATGTGATTGTGTAGATTCAGTGGGATTTGCCTTTTCAGGGTTGGTTGGTTGGTTTCATTGTTCTGTCCTTCATAGACTCAGGTTTCTGGGATGTCGACAAACACGGTCCTGAGAGACCTGAAGCCAGACACTGAGTACAAAGTGACATTGGTGCCGGTTTACACCGACGTGGAGGGAAAACACATGTCAGAGAATGGAAAGACAAGTGAGTCCACGCCCAAAGTCATTCTCCAAAACATGTCCTAGTTTGAACTTTTTTGTTATTCAGTCTCATTTTGCTACATAAATATGACATTAAAGTGCCAGAAGTACAATTTTCCCTCCTTTAGTTTGTAAGCTCCACGTCTACTGTTTTAGCTGGAGCTTCAGATAATCACAGTGAAGTATTTTCAGAGTGAGTAGGTTTTGTTTCCCTGTGACTCACACTTTGCACTACTGCAGACTCGCTGAACCCCCCTGAGGCTGTTTAAACCGTCCTCTGGCTCTAAATCAAAAGGGAAATCATCAGTCGTCTAATGGGTCTGTGTTTGTTGACAGAGGCTCTGGGCGGAGTGAAGAACCTGCAGGTCACTGATCCCACCACCAGCTCGCTCAAGGTGCGCTGGGAGCCAGCGGAGGGAAACGTCCGTCAGTACCGACTCTTCTACGTCCCTGCAGCTGGAGGTGCCGAGGACATGGTAAGACTTTAGAGCGCAGAAAGAATCCACACAGCACATGGTCCAAACCAATGCTTTCTAGTTTACATCCAAATGTGTCACAAATGTTAAACAACCTTTCAAAATGTATGCACATTGAGAGCTGCTTCTTCTTCATCATCATCATCATCATCATCATCATCATCGCGGTTGCAGATTATGTCGTCACATTAAATCAAATCTTGTAGAATTGGTTTCTTTGTTTTCTTCAAGGTCTGAAATACTTGTCATTATTGTGACCAGTTGTCATTTTGTGCAAATAAAAGCTCTAAATGATAATATTTTTATTTATGTGGCCAAATGTGCTAATCATCACTCCACCTATATTTTATACACTCCTTTTGTTTATATAATGTATACATTCTCTATATTCATTGTTTATCCAAATGTCTGTCCACACAACTCATATCGTACAGTCTGTCCGTCCTGGAAGAGGAGAGACCTCTTCTGCGGCTCGAAGTTTCTTCCATTTTTATTTCTTGTTAAAGGGTTTTTTTGGGGAGTTTTTACTCATTGGAACTGAGGGTCAAAGGACAGAGGGTGTTGTACTTTGTAAAGATTGTAAAACCCTTTGAGGTGAATCTCTGATTTGTGAAAATGGGCTATAAAATTGAATTGAACAGTTTATAGAATAAAGAATTTTACACAACCACTAAATCGGAAAACCAGTGATATTTTCATAATCACATCACATTCAATGTGCATATTTGTGGTGTGTTTAATCATCTCAGCGTTTGGTAAGACTTTAAATGTGGGATGTCAGTTTTATGAAGACCAGTTGTGTTTTGGTCTGTGTGTGAACAGGAGCAGGTGTCAGGCGGAACCACCAGCACCGTCCTGAGGAACCTGCTGTCAGACACTCCCTACACTGTGACCGTGGTCCCGGTTTACCCAGAAGGAGAAGGCCTTCGTCAGTCTGAGAACGGAAAGACTCGTAAGTCCACAAACTCTCCTTTAGTTTAACTTTGCCAGCTTTTACCCCTGAAACATATTAAAGGGTAAGTCTGGTGATTTTCTGGACTTTTCTTCTTGTCAGCAAATCCAAATTTCTCCTGTTTATGTGTAACCTGATTTTATTTGTCATTGGTCTGTGCTGTAGAGAAACACTTCTGTCTGAACACAATTAAAAACACGTCTCTGAGCCTCATCAAAGTCAAACTGGGTCAAATGTTTCTTCATAAGGAAACAATAGTTTTAACCAAACAGCTCTGAAGTCTCAGAAGAACGATGGTGGAGGTGAGTTCTGTCCATGGTCTTTATGTTTCTGTAGCGGGTTACTTTGAAGAACTGCACTAGGAAACGTTTATGGAAATGGCAAAAAAAAAAAAAAAATCCTCTATCTCACAAAAAGGTTTTTACATTTTCATGAGGTGGTTTTTGCCTGTTTTGAAAATGAGTTGCACATAAAGGGAGATGGAAACACTTTTAGAATCACATGGGAAGAAAAACATAAAGCTGTGGCGTTGTCAGCATCAACAAAGTCAAAATATTCACATCCTTCATATTTCATAATTATATTATATTTACATATATATATATATACGTATATATATATATATATATATATATATATAGAAATATATATATATATAT
>JAPQRN010000915.1:0-14530 GCA_037367275.1 Coranthus polyacanthus | reverse complement strand
GGGGTCCCACCGGAAGAGCTGGAGGAGGTGTCTGGGGTGAGGGAAGTCTGGGCTTCCCTGCTTAGACTGCTGCCCCCTGCGACCTGGCCCCGGATAAGCGGGAGATGATGGATGGATGGATGGATGGATGGATGTTTTAAACTGGGCAGTAAAGCTGAAAAGTCTTAAAAAAATGTATTTAAACCAGCTAGTGTAAACCTTACAACAGTACTCATTACTATCAGACTTTTAGTAGACGTTTTTCAGTATAAGTTGATTGTAATTCTTTCATTTTAAAGCACAACCTCAAAAGAGATTTGATTTTTCACACTTTAACTATATTTGGCTGATAATAATGACATACAGCCATGAAAGAAGGTTTGAAATGCAGCACTGTATTTTCACAGTATGATAGTAGTTTTACTGAAGGAAAGGATCTGAATTCCACCACTGTATAAAATGTATTCTTCTTATTTTTTGTGACCCTGCCCTCTCAGAGTTATAAACTGGTGAACCGGCAGCTACTGGTGGACTGGGACATCCCCGCTTTGAATGGGATCATCCATGTGATCGAAGCCCCACTGATAGCACCCCCTCCTCTGGTGAGTGCAGATGGTTTCACCCAGAGCTACTGACAGAAAACTGAACTCTCAGTTAAATCTGATATCAGATCTATATAGTCAATTTAGTCATATGAGTCAGATTCACCATATGAGTCAGATTCATAGCAACATAAATAAACCCACTATCATGAGGAAACAAGCTTTGTCATCTGGAGATATTAATTAATGATCTCAAGATAATGACATTAAGAATAGTTGCAACCACAGCCACTTCTGGCTTCCATACATTCTGACATAACATGAGCACCACACAATGAACATCAAACTGAAACATTTAAAATTAGTTCTTGTGGTTACAAGAGTTTGCTGAACACACCTTGAGCTCAGAATGATGATCATTTTGTTTTAGAAACACATTTTATTCATTTAGCCTCCATCTTTGCAAGGCAAACAGCAGCCTTTTGTTCTCAATAGTTCACCACACCTGAACTTTGGTATGGCGTCAAAAATCAGCAGAGCATGCATAAATGCACATTTTTCATGTTAATTGCTTGAGTTTTTGTTGTTGTCTGGGGAAATAAAGCTGCTGGTGGTACTCATCTCCATGGCGACAAAGTGTAGCTGTAGAGTACCTGAAATCTGTGTGAATATTATTAAAAGGTTTAATATGATGCCCTAACATGTGTATTATCTGTCTGTTTGTGCACAGATCTCCCCTCATGCTTCCAGACGCTATGCCCACTCTAGCAGCGCTATGTCGGCCATCTTGGTGTCCGTGTTGTTGGCATTTGTGTTGGCTGCGCTTGGATACTATGTCTTCAAACACAAGACAGATGCCTTCCGCTTCCACTACTTCAGAGTAAGATATACACAAACAAACACAAAACCACTGTGCTACTCTGAGCCTCTTCCCGATTTATCAACTCCTCTCGGGGTCTCAGAGAGTAAGGCCAGCCACCCTGCAGAGGAAACTCATTTCAGCTCCTTGTATTTGTGGTCTTTTAGTCATTACCCAAAGTTCATAATCAAAGGTGAGTAGACATAGACTGACTGGTAAATCATGAGCTCAGCTCCTTCTTCACCACCAAGGTCCAGCATACCAAATGCAGACACTGCTCCTAACCCTTTGCATATGAACAAGGCCCTAAGATACTTGAACTCCTCCACCTGGCATAGATCCCCTACTACTATCACCTGAAGGGAGGTCCCATCATTTTCTGAGAGAGAACCATGGCCTCAGATTTGGAGGCCCTGATCCACATTCCAGCTGCAGCAGCCTAGGCACCAAACCATTTCAGTGAGTACTGGAGGGCCTCCTGAGAAGTGCCAGAAGGACAACATCATCCACAGAGATCTGACCTCTTGATCACTATGTCGAATGCCTTCCTCCCTGCAGGTACACTTTGGAGGCAAGGTGAAGCCTTCCAAAGTGCAACACCCTACTGAACAGGTCTGATGTAATACTGAGCATGCAAACACAGCTCTGACTCCAAGAGTACAGGGACCTAATGGCACTAAAAAGTGGCCATGCTACACTATCCCTCGCTCACCTCTGCAATCAGGATCATCGATTTCACCTGCTCACTCCCTGTCTCACCAGCAATCAGCCTCATTCTTTCCACCTGTGTTTCCTCCTTCATATACCCCAGATTCACACTCACTCGTTGCCAGATTGTCCTCTGTATCTTTCATGACTCTCCAGCAATTCTTCCCGACCAGACCCTTCGTGTTAGACCCTGCCTGCCCCTGACCACCGAGCCCTCACATCGGACCTGCCTTCCGCCTCCTGACCCTCCTTTCTTGCCTGCTCCCCGAGGACCCGTTCTGCCGCGGGTCTCGGAGTCCTGCTCAAGCCCTCTCCCCGGATCCTGCTTTTCTGATCCAGCAATACTTGTTCAATCAAAGCTTTGGATATATTCGTGCCAGCCCCTTCAACATAATTAGCAATGATTCGACATCAAGTGGAACCTCATCTGCAGCCTGTGTGTCTCCACTCTGTTTGATCCATTGTCCTCTGTTCCTTTGGGTCTATGTTTGTGTAATATTCGTGTTCTGTGTGAAAATACTCATAACGTGAAGTGATTACACAAAAGCAATTCCCCAGTGTATAAAGACCTTAACACTAAAACTACAGAAAAACTCAACTAAAAGTACAGTAAAATAAAATAAGTCAAATAAAAACTAAACTAAAATCATTTACTCACACAACTAACTAAAATTACACTGAAATCAAAACCAAACCTAAAGATGAAAGAAAGGTAAAAACTCATGAACATATAAAAACTGTAAAACTGGTAAAGTAATAGTTTTCAAAATATCATCAGATGTTAAAGTCAAATTCAGCTGCTACTATGTTGATGTGCTAACTTCCTGTTATTTCCTGTACATCAGAACGAGGATGAAGATGGAGCAGCGAGTAGTAGGACCAGACCTGCTCTGGTCTCCATCCCCAACCCACTGTACAGTGGCTCCAGAGCCTTCACCGAGCCATTTGGGGTGAGTTGAGCAATCAGCAGAGACAGAAACAAAACAATCTGAGCTGAGAGAGTACAGTTTAGGGTGCTTTTAAGGGTGCTCTGATCCATTTGCCACTGATCATTATCTCATACTATTCATTCTAGTTTGTTCAGTGGTCTCAATTAGGGATGGGCATTTTAATGACGTTATGAAGTTGAATAATCAAGCCAATTAAAGACATTAGATGAATAGTCATCATCATTAACATGTGCCCTCCACCCAAACCGAAATAATACACTAAACAAAAACTGACCAACCAAGGTAAGTACACCATTTAATTTTTTTAAACACTTTGAACACTTTTTTAGACTTTACTTCACATATTTCTTGTAGAAAGAAATATGTGAAGTAAAGTATTTCTTTCTTGCAGAAAAAAAAATATGTTGATCACTATTACAGAGCCACATATCTCCCCTGATGAAAACTCTATTGTGGTGGAAATGCAATGAGTATCGTTTTAAACATCTGAACATCCTTGCAGACAGTACTTGTCCATACCTGCCACATCCATTCCATCAGTGAGGTTTTTTCCACTGTTGGACTAGTGGTCTACTGGCTTCACACGCCTCTCCCCAGAATGTGGATTTAAGACTCCGACGTGAAAGTTGTCCATGCATCGGTTGTTATTGCTACATTCTTGTCTTTCATCAAATACTTACTTAGAGCAATAGCTGCCTCCCTCATTGTACTTTTTCTCAATCTGGCTGATAATGGTCTTTAAGGACTCATCGTGCTGGTAGAACCGTGGAATGCTAGCTTCATCCTGCATAATGCACATTCAACCTTGTTGTCCAGTTGAGTACAATAATGCCATACTTCGCTTCATTTTATCAACATCTGCTCCAGTCTTTTTTTTTTGTCGACTATGCATATCATTTGAACTAATTGATTAATCGATTATTCATGCGCATCCCTAGTCTCTATAAAGGCTGATCCAAAATGCTAAACCTGCTCAAATAGCTTCACAGGTCTGGTACTTCTACCAGGTGCCTGAGGAAAATCTGCAAATTGCAAGGGGAAATTTCTCAAGGAGGAAAGCAACCAAAACATTTCAACACCACGTACCTTATCAGACATTTGAAAGTTAGTCATGTAAAGGAAACTTGCTAGCACTACAATGTTGCAGTTTTATAGTCTAAAGTTGGAGTAAATTGATAAAGGCCCATTGTGCTTTATTTGAATTGATTGATTATTTATTTATTTTATTCCCCAGGAAAGCTATATTTGCAAAGCTCTAAACTGGTCCAGATAACCAATAGTTGTGTCTCATACACTTTTTCCACAAACACAAACCTAGTGCTAGTTGTGGTCTGGTGTTACTGTCAGTTCAGAGTTGGTTCAACTTGCAGACTTTCTAAGAAGAGCTACAGAGCCACCGTAAAGCCGTAAAAAACATAAATATGTGATTAATTTATCAAGATCAAGGCTACTTCAAAATTTGGTCCAACATTTGCAGCAGTCCCAAAAGCTACTTCCATTAGTGGCTAGCTAGAAGCTATCAGGACAGCCAATATGGTACTCTGAGAACAGCCTCATCTCAGCAGTTTGTCTTCTCTACAGACCTCTGCAGATTCATAATAAATGTCCAAACTGAAGCTCTGGTTTTTCTTCTCCTTTGGATTTGGTAGACTACACACTAGTCTAGCTGTTTTTTTTTTAAATGGTGGTCACAATCTTGGCTCATGATAATCCCGCCCCAGTCCCTGATGTGAGCAGGTCTTGGTTATAGATGTAGATATGGTGTTGGTGTTAGTGCCACTCTGGAACCAGGTTTCCTGCCAACAGCTGGTTCTTTGACTAAAAAACACAAAGAAATGGTCTGAGATTCAGCACCAACTCTAGAACTGCCTCTTGTGGAAAAGGGGAGTGAGACGGAGTTGAACACGTTGCACAAGTTGCTTGCCAATAAATAAAAAAATGTGAAATCATTGTACTCTCTCATACAATGTTGTTAAGAATTTTTAGAATCGGATAATGCTGCACAATAAATACAAGGCTTCAAGTAAACTGCATGATCTGTGATTGGTGATCGGTCCCAAAAATCTGGATTGGAGCACCCTTGGCAGCTTTAGTTGTCATCATCCTCATCCTTTGATCTCCCTTCTCTAGGACACCAGTCAAGAGGTGGAATCAGCAGAACCTCAAGAACCTCCAAAGATCTTGGACCTGGAACAGTAGAACAAGCTGAACCAGTATTTCTACTGGCCTAAAAAGCAAAAAATAAATAAATAAAAAATTAAGTTTGGACTAAGCTGCAGAGATCTTCAGAGTTTGTGACTTTTTTAAAAAATACAAAAACTACTCTTTTAATGAAGCTCTGCAGATGAAGTCTACATTTATGGTTTTGAATCAATTATCTCAGCAAATATTGAATGTTTTGTAATAAATGTGATTGGAATTTTTCATTTTCTCAGCAACAGGGGGCCTGAACTCCGAAGCCAATTCAACAAACCCAGGATCTTTTTTTCATTAGATAGCTTTACTGAGATTAACAATCACAATCACAGTCATACCAGTAGGAATAACCATTTTGTGGGTGTTCCATCTTACATTGGTGAAGGCGGGGTACACCCTGGACAGGTCACCAGTTCAGTGCAGGGTTGATACATAGAGACAAACAACCATTCACTCACACATTCAACCAATTAACCTATTAAGATTTTGGACTGTGGGAGGAAGCTACACAGTATAGTAGCTAGAAATCCCATACTAAAGGTCAGATGAGGTCCAGACACCTAGCTAACAGTCATTTAAGCTAAGAAAGGGTCTATTGGAGTCCCAAGGCAGGCAGGCAGAGTCGAGAAGAATCCGATGCAGGAAATTGATACAGACCAGGCAATATCAATTAATCAATATCAACAATATAGTAGCTCTCGAGAACTGACTGGGTTTCTTAGTTCGGTGCATCTCTTTTTATACTCTAGTTAGCACCTCCTTGTGGGCATTAGACCTAGGTTTCCAATGCCCAACTTCTAAAAATCAACCAATCCAGTGTGTTTCCTAATGGAGGAAATTCTCAGGTTTCATGGGAAAAATTACCTTTAAAAATATTATGTCACCATGAGTCAGCAGTTTCATTATTGGGAGTCTTAGTACTTTCCTTAATGGGAGTTCCAAGGACATCTCACTGGTGCTTCTTCTAAAAAAACAGAAACAGTGCACATCCCTTTTTTAAAAAACATACACACATGCTTCTGGCTTAAGGCTCAAAGGTTTCAAAAGATACAGTCTTTTTCAAGGTCTAGAGGCTTCTAAGAGTAGTCTTTTCATGATATATGCAGACCTTAAACAGTATGATTAGGCTTCTTCCTCAGGGAAAACAACACTTCAACATATCATATTTCTCACAATATGGGAGAACATGCCAATTGTAGACAGAAGGGCTGGCCGACACTGGGTTTGAACCCAGGACCTTCTTGCTGTGAGGCGACAGTGCTAACCATACACAATACTTATGACCAAATGCACTGATGAAAGCACTGAAAATCTAACAGTGAAAGCCTTAATGTTAAAAAATAATAGAGATTGTATTTCCTACATCTCTGCAGCCTATGACGGTATTGCTGTTTCTTTTAATACTGGAGCACACGGTTAAGTTCTGGCTTGTGTACATACATGATCAAATTAACTGACCCTGGGGATGCACTGGAGGCTCGCCTGGTAGAGTGTGCACCACACAGGCTGAAGCCTTACTGCAGTGGTCCACGTTCAATTCTGTCTGCATGTCATCCCCTTTCTATACCCACCTTTCCTGTCACTCTATACTGTCTCTACAGTATAATAAAGGCTAAAATGTCCTGTAACACCCATGTTTTGTAATAATTCAGCCACTGCCGCATTTTGAATACCTACATGGAATATGTAATAAAATGTCCCACATTTTTAAATACGTTATTACATATTGCGGTGGTTATTACAAAACACAGGTGTTGTATTTTTTATGAAAATGTAATTATCCAGTGTATTATGTAATGACCAACTAAAATGGATGTCTCTGTTCATAAAAAATGTTCTAAAATTATAACAAAGTTTATTTTTTACATTCAGGCATGAATCATACTGACTCAAAATTCATTTTAAAACCATCTGGTGCATAGCGGTCACTACAGTGTACAGCTACTAAAAGTAACTTTCTCATTAACGCTGTCAATCCTTCTATACTGGAAGAGCCCCAGTGGTAAAAAAAAAAAATATGATGATATACAACAACATCTAGGGAAGGGTATTATCTGTTTGGATTATGACATTTTTATGTCCAATATGTAGAAAATTATGATTAACCATGTGTCCAATGAAGTGGACATCATGCATCACCCAGCATATTTTTTTAACACAAGTCATATAATTGCTTCACTGTTTCTTGTGACTGTTTTGGTTATAAGTCAGTGTATAATTGTTATATTTATAAGGTATTCATTTAAAATATAAATTTTTTGTAGATTAGCTGTAGTTTGAGTTACTATAATAATTATTTGATCGTATTTTGTAGACTTCAAACGCAGCAAAGAATAAGGCAGCCTACAGAATAGTCCAGGAAATTCCGTCCAGCTCCAGTGATGATGAGTGTAGTGACAACAGTGATGATGAGTGGCTGCCAGAGAAGAACAGCTGTGGAAGATGGGCACATGGCACCTGACCATACTCAAGCCCCAAAAAAATATCTGGAAAGTTCAAGACAATGACTGATGGAGAATTGCCTCCTTTTCTAGGAGAGTGGAAACTGAATGTGGAGGGAAGAGATCCCATAGATTTCTTCAGACATCTGTTTCCAGCAGGTCTCATTGATGATATAGTGCACAACACCAACTTGTATGCTCTCCAGAAAGGGAAAGTAAATCTGGCAGTGACAGGAGAAGAAGACCAAATACATCTGTATGCAATGCTGTGTGCCACTGTGCCCTGGATGCTTTGTGAACTTTCATACAGCCTAGGTGTGATGAACATAGAAGTGTTTGGAGATGTAGAGACTAAAATATCAGTTCATGTTTTCTTCCAACATGCTAATATAAGGGCTTGGTAATACTGTCCTGCATCCTTATAGAACTGTGGAGACTCACAATAATGTTTCTCCAGTTGGGGATGGTTTGACACATTTAGGTGTAAAATTCACAGCTATGAGTGCCATTGGTTTTCTTATTCAGGCCTAAACATTGCACCTATACAGTGTTGAAATTTCCCCAAAATTGCTGAAATGTGTTTCAAAGCATAAAAAGAAAACATGGGTTTGTATATTTACAATAGAACACAAGTTAATTCATTTTTACAGTAAGTTCACAATGTTTTATGTTGAGTGCTCAGGCACATGTACTGGATTGGACATGTCTGTAACTTCATGAAAAAATCTTATTTTTGGGAAAAAAAAAGTTGAACAATTTTTTTCATGTCCTGAGAAGAATAAAAACACTTTCAGAAAAAGGCTTTCATAATTCATGCATCAGAGGGTTAAAAACATACTATTAGTTCAGTAGATTAGTAGAATTAGTACTATTACATTATATTTTTAAAGAGTATGATAAATTTAACTACCACTAGATGACTGATCTTAGTCTAAATACCCACATTAAAGCAAGACACAAGAAAACATCAACTTTTTATCATATTTATCTTACAAATACAGCCAAAGTGGCTGCCAAAAGTGGCAGAAATGTTCATGTAAACTCACAGATTAAGTGATTAGAATTTAGTGGACAAGGTCAAGGTCACTGTGACCCGACAAAGCATATTTTATAACTGAAGAATTTATACATTAAATATTAAGAAATGTTTACACAAATATGTAATAGGATAATATGATAATGTGATGACATTGTATACCCATAATTAGAGGATATGGGGCGGAGGTTTCGAGGATTACAAGGGGTCAGGCTTCAAACCAGGGTGCAGCAGCAGCATCTCCTCCAGTGTGGTGTACCAACTTGGATTCTGTGTGAGACAGGCTCTTCATAAATCCTGCCATTCTGAGAGGAGAGGGGAGAGGGATCAGAGAAACCGTTATTGTGGACACTGCAGTCATCTGACAGTACTCGTACAGTTTGGTCCCCTGAACATTTTCAGAGACAGAGCATCAAACATTTTACTTTCCACCATTTTGCATCATATCTCCTGAACCAAACATGATAACACTGAAAAAGTGATGTTTTGCTCTTTGCTCATCACTTCTATACACAACAATCCCACCTTGAACAGACTTTGGAAAAGGTATATATTATGATCTGGTCTGTGGCCAGATTCATGCCAGGATTCCCCCCCCCCCACACACACACACACACTTCTCTGGCCACACCTGTCCACACAACTGCTTCTCATCTGTCAATAACTCACTATTTAAGCAGCTCCAGGCTGTTTATTCTCTGCCAGATAATTTGCTCCTTACAGAGGGAACATCCAGCATGTGTTCCTGTGCATCTTACCTGTTCTGCCAGTTTTTTCTCCAGCCTACCAGGACTTCATTCTGTTCAGCCAAGCCATGTCTGTTTTTTGAAGATTCCCAAATGGTCTGGGAGATTTTTTATTCAACTATAAAATATTCAACTATTATAGGCACATATAAAGGTAAGTAGTGTGTGTCAGTATGTGGTACCATGCAGTTTTACAGTGAAAATGGAATGTCAAAAAAGTAAAAAAACAAAAGCCTTGTTTCTGAGAAATGAGATTTCAAAAGAAAACTGATGTAAAATTATTTGGTCAAGCATGTTTTTTCATTAGAAAACTAATCTCATTTTAAGAAAATATATCTAAATTTGTCTTAATAGGTATTCCAGTGTGTTTTAATTATTTTGAGAGTGACACCATTATCTTAAATAACTGTTTTTTGCCTGTAATAAACATATTAACAGTTTTCCAAGATTTCTAAAACATTTTCAAGTGGCTGACATTTTTTAAAGAAATCTACCTATTTTTCCTTTGTAAAATTTTTGATTAATACAAGATAATTTGGTTGTATTTAAAAATATTTGTCTCTTTCTAGTAGGGCTGTTTTTGCAGCATATATCAAAATACAATTATTAGAATGAGTTAGGAACAATCTACATTTTGCTAACAGTGAAATTGCAAGTGTAAAGTAAAGAAGATATTTAACATCAGAAACGTAGATGGTCACACAGAAGAACTCACTTTGAAAAAAAAGTAATTAAAAGATTTAATTCTATAAAATATTTATGGCAACTGACACCTTTAAATTTAAGACTATTTCATGACTTTTATGACCTAATATTAATAAAACTGAATTTAAGACACCCTATTTGTTCTGTGTGTGTGTGCAGAGAAACCTGTGCAAGACATGAGCGTGTGATCTGTCTCAGCAGACCAGCCTCTGGCTCCAATCTCCAAACCACATCTTGATCTCTGAGCCCATTGATTAACTCGTCCAGTGTCATCAGGCTCTAGTGACATGAGTTGAGGAAACAACTGTTCCCAATGTTTGAAAGTCTGCAAATGTAACCAGTTAACTTACAATTTTGTTTTAATTTATACAAAATCAGTTCAATTTTACATTATTAGTTCCTTACCTGACTGCCAGGACTTCCATCTCCTTCTTTGTTTTTATTTATGTTCCAAGTCCCTTTATTTCTTCTTCATATACTGTATATCGTTTCAACCCCATACCTCTCCCCTGTTTGATTTGATCTCCTTTTACATGTTGTGTGTATTGAAGTACTTGTTTCCAATTCTGTCAGGGAAAATAAATGGAGCCCATCTCCAAGGAGAATGCTATGTCCTGAGGCTCTTCTCAGTTCCATATTTTTCACCTCAACTCCTTGATGCTCAACTGTGACCCAGAAATCGATCTTGGTGCGCCATCTTGAAGAATGTCTCAATTCCCAAAGATGCACACTGAGGACTGAGGATACACAGCCTTTACATCACCCCTTGGCCTCTAAGAGTATGATTGGCTCCCCCAAAGCAACTTGCATCAAATAGTCAAATGCTTAGCAGTTTTGGTGACTTGACCTCCTCGAGTTTTCTTAGATATCTTGATGACCTCCTCATGTTTGCACCTTCATAAAAGGAAGCTCCGAACTGACTGGTCCGGTAATCTGAAGCTTCCACAGAAAAAATTTCGCTTCCTGAGGTGCTCTGTGAAGTTCCTTGGACTCATTGTGGATGCTGGTGATGTCTCTGTTGATTAGGAATAGTGAGGGTTATTTCCAACCAAGAACCCAATGGATGCTGATGGCAGTACTTCACCTCAGCAGAAAGTGAGATTCTTGTTCTCGTGCTGCTAAGCTGCTCTATGTTTTGACTGCCTTGAGCATGGGAAAGCTGGGGCATACTGTAGATTGATGCCTCAGGACTGGACCCCTGCCTGTGAGAGGGGTTTGAGGAACTCCTGAATTGTATGCTGTTAACACTTCCAGATATTAACAAACCTTTCATCCTTTCCACTGATGCTTCAACTGATGGGCTGAGCGCTGTTTTATCCCAAGTGCCTGCTGGTGAAGGGAAGGCCTGCAGTCTTTGCAACTAAGTCTTTCAGTTAAAGACAGGTCAAATACCCAGCACACAGACTCAAGGTTTTGGCTTTGAAGTAGGCTGTGTGTTATAAATTATGTCATTGGCTTAAGGGGCATAGGTTCACTGTTTGGACTGATAATAACCCCCTTACATACATGCTGCAAAACTGGAGTCCTGTGAATAGCACTGGGTCTCCAAGTTATCTCCACATTCTTTTGACAACAGATATATTCCAGGCAGGCTAAATGTTGTGGCAGACACCTTGAGTAGGAAACCGTTTGTGAAACCTGTGGCTGAGCGCCTCCTGTCGGAGCCATATTATGAACTGTTGGAGCAAATCTGTGATGTTAAGGATGGTACTGTGCAGAATGGTTTCCATTTGGCCTACCAGCCCCAGTCACTGGATGACACCTACCTCTCAACTGCTGTCAATGTCCCCATGTCGGACACTGACGTCTCCTCTTTTCTGTCTTGCATCACTGACTGGGACTGTGCTTCCAGGCAGCATGCTACATCTTAGGCTGACCAGCTGATGACGCTGACTGTTCCAGGCCTGGATGTCTCTTCTGTGCTGTCTCAGACTGATCTCTTGTATCACCAGGAAAAGGATCCTTTGGTCTCCAAATTTCCCTTTTATGTTTGATGGAAGCAATGACCCTCCAGATGTGTGTGCAGCAATGAAGGCCAGCAGAATTTGACACAGTGGGATAGACTCATTTTTTTCTGAAATGCTTTCTGTGCAGGGTTACTTAGAACTAACTAAACACAAGCACTTCTAGTTTGTTTTCATAAACTGCACTTGAAGCCTACAGTGCTATCTAGTTTACATGACAATGCTCGTTACCAACTGCCAGCCACACATGCTAAATCTCACACATCCCATGGATAATGGTACCACAGAGAGATTTAACCGCATGCTGTGAAACATGTTGAGATCTCTTCTCCCTATATCAAAGCACAAATATTCCCAAATGATCCAGTCAATTACCTTTGTGCACAATGAAACCTTTGTGCTCATGAAACCACAGGCTTTGCTCCATTTTACTTGACGTTTGGGAGGGTTCCCAGGTTACCAGTTGACCTCATGTCCAAAAATATCCTTCATGATGACACTCTTAGTGACTACAATGCAAAACGACTAAAGGCTCATCTCTGTCTAATGGTGATCAGGGGCTGATGGCAACTAAGGAACCAGGGGAAAGCAGAAACTTTCTGACAAATGAGCCTGAGCCTTCATCTGTACAGTGGTAGCCTCAAAACATGATCTTCATACCTACCAAATCAGAGACTGGGAGGGAATGAGTGTGTTGTACACTGCAACCTTCTCCATTAGGTCAACTTTTTGCCTTTGGATTCAACTTTGGATGATGGTGGCACTCACACTACTGCAAGTGTGGCCAGTGCACCTGATTCTGGTGTGCAGGAGACCATTGTGTCGGCTCTGGATCTCGACATTTGAGCCTTCTCTCGCTGAGTCTCCCTATGTCACCCATTGGTAAAATTAATGGCCCTAATTATTACTTACATTTCCCTACAATATAATCATTGTCATGGTTTGTTGTTATTTGTCAATTTATTTTCCAAGTCACCCTCCTTGTGTTTTCTTGTTTTTACTTCCTTGTGTTTCTTCTCTCCACTCATCATTCTCACCTAAGTCTTGTTTATTATTAGCCCTCTCATCTGTCTTGCCCTTGTTCCTCTCTGCCCATCTCCTCTCAGTAGGTTTCCATCTTCCTAGCCACTCCTCCTCTCACCTGTAGTTTCCCTCCAGTCTCCACCCATACTCACCTGTTTCCCATTCAGTAATCACGCATTCTATATACACCACTCACCTTCCCTTTGTTTCTTGCCAGTTCGTTCATCTCCATGCTTCTGCCTCATGCTCCCATGTTTTCTCATGTTCCTTTTGTGTTTGTGGACTTTCTTTTGGATTCCCTGGTTTCATTTGTAAGTTTGAGCTTTTGTTAATAAACTTGTTTGTTTTTTTGTCTGAATCTGCATCTGGGTCCCTATCTGCTATCTTGTGACATTCGTATAGGTCAGTTGTGGATAAAGTCGGTTGTTAATTTTTTGTCAGCCCTGACTGAAAGCCCAAATTGTTCCAGTAACTCTCATCTAAAAGCCTAGTTCTCTTCTTCTCCTCTAAAGTATCTAAATGACTCAAAGCAAAAGAATTTAAAAGCTGGAACTATGAATGATATGATATTTGCCGTTTTTACAAGAAGAATTACATAAACCATTGTGAAAATAGTTTAGAATTCATTTTTGTTAAATAAACCAAGCATTTCAGCTCTACTTTAATATAGGCCTACAGTTTAGTCAGATATGTTTAAGAGTATAACAACCAAGCAAACTAAAGCGTTCCAATCTAGCAGCAATTGTTCATGTCTTATTCCAGATTTGAACTCATCCAAAGCAGGTCAGAATGCTGTTCCTCTGTGGCGCATACACAGCGTAAATGCCTTTCTGGATTGTAACCATTTAAAATGAAGCAGTGTGAACAGAATTCTGTCTTTTATATCTTTCCTCTCACATTAATCATCTTAGACATTACATGAAATGTAAAAAACAAAATGTATGATCAAAGAACATGACTGTCAAAACTCGTGGTAAGTTCAAGAATTTTCTTGCCTTTTCTGTGTCACAGCAGGCCTCTTCTTATCTTGCTCTTCCGTGGAGTAAAAACAAAAACATTAGTAAAATAAGAACAGACAAAGAGAAACATCAACAGAGCAGTTTTAAACCATATCTGTCCACAACTGCCACCTTCTAAGGTTTTTGCCCATTTAACATCAACTGACTTTTTTACAAATAAAATAATTACTATTCGGGAAAAAATTCATAACGTGCTACCTACTGTCATAGATGTATCTTCAAATACAATAAGTCCAAAATCTCCTTTTCAATATTTAGACTCATTCTCTCCTATAGAGCTATCAGAGCTAACTTCAGCAATTACTTCATCCAATCCATCCACATGTCTGCTAGACCCCATCCCAACTAGATTACTAAAAGAT
>JAPQRN010000914.1:0-10620 GCA_037367275.1 Coranthus polyacanthus | reverse complement strand
AGAGGAGACAACATATCATAGGAACGCTTGCACAGCTGCATGAAGCAGCAGCTACTGAAAGGCTGCATGAAGCAGCAGCTACTGAAAGGCTGCTGGCGGCTCTACAGTGTGAGCTTTAAGTTCATAGTGTGTCACTGACTATTGAGCTCCAACACCTATTAGCACCAGACCAGCACTAGAGTCATCACATCACGAGCCCTGGTGGCACCAAACTGCTGGCGGTAAAAGTGGTCAACTTCATCAGTGTTAACTCCATGTTTTCAATCAGTGACCGACCAAAATGAAACTTTCCTATTCCCGGTTTTAGTTTTGGTTTTTGTGCTCTCTGCACAGTCAGCACTCGAAGACTATTTATGAGGTAAAAGAAGCATCGCTCTGTGACAGCACTGAACACTCAGAGTGGACTGTGTTTCTGCAGATTCGGTTTCCCCATCACTTCTATTCAAAGGGCATCAGGAACGCATGTTTGAATGTCCAGCAGGAACAATTACCGCAAACCAAAGGCGTCTCAGTGTTCATATGGGCACCTGGGCACATGCATATTTGATTTTCTGTTGCAACATTTATGAAATACAGCTTTTATGCTCTTGGAAACAAATCCTACATTACAGGTTATTGTACTGTGAGCTGGTGACTCGTTCAAAAAGCAGCTCTCACTTCACCAGGTTGAGCTGACGCTTGGTCTAAAATCTGGAAGAGTTCACTCAGCTACTGAAACACCAAACCAGTACAGGCAGAGGAAATACTGCACCTCCGGGAAATACCTGTCCTTGACACCGTGCGCCTGTGTAGAAATATGGTTTATTTAAAGCTCAAGCAGGTTTAAGAGCTGTTGAGTTGTACGTAAAATACTGTTGTAACTTATTAATCTTCATTTTGTAGGTTCATCATAATATCGGATTATCCAGAGAGAAATCTGTTCTCACCTGGAATCGCGGCAGATCTGACGGCTTGAAGTCATTGGGTGAACAGCCACACCAGTCCACGATGTGCTTGTACTGACATTTACATCCCAGTTTGCGGTTCCAGTTGGTGAGCCTCAGGTTGTTGTCCACCATGGTCTGACAGTGGGCGCTGTTCTCCAGCACGGTGTGGAAAAATGACTGCAGGTAAGACACACAGATATGAATAAAACTACCCCAAAAGTCCCAAAGTATGTGGAGCTCCCAGTTCATCATCGGTCATTTTAATTACTTTAGTTTTACCTCACGATTTATAGATAATATAGAAAAACGTAGTGTATCTGCTGTGGTGGTTCGGTTATTTAAAAATGTCCCACAGACAGATAAACCCTGGATGTGTGGATGTGTGTGTGTGTGTGTGTGTGTGTGTGTGTGTGTGTGTGTGTGTGCGTGCGTGTGTGTGTTACCTCTGCAGGCAGAAGTGTGTAGGCGTAGAAGCGCTTCATGCTGCTGATCAGTCCGTCTCCAGAGTTCACCACATAATCCACAAAAGGCCGGTTGAGCAAGAACCAATCAGAGCCTCCGTCGACTGCAATGCCCTCTGGGATCTTGCGGTCCCCGAGGCGCCACATGTGGGTGTCGCACTCGAAGAAGAGCCGGTCCAGACCCTGCTTACGTATGAAACTGAGAGACAAGGCGAACAATGAGCTACAACTGTCCATTCAACGACAGACTTCTACGTTCAGTTTCTCGGTTCAAGTGGAGCTCATCATTAATCAACAGTAAACCTGTCTGTGTCTAAGCTTAAGAGCAGACTGTAGACTTTAACCACCTGACTAAAACTATATTACAGAAGAGAAAAATGATCTGATATTTGTTCAGATGTAGTTTATGAAGCTGTGCAACTCAACGTCTTAAGTGAAGTGAGCTGGAAATCTGTGCTTTAAAACATGGTTGCAGAATAACTTAAAAGAAATGCAGATAAAGTGACAGTGGGCTCCATGTCTTACCGTGCGTTGTCTCTGCCGTGAGATTTGATGAAGTTCATGTTGCGGTACTTGGACAGGAAAGCCACCAGCTGTTCATTGGTCCTGAAAGGAGACAGCAGCTGTCAATCATCACAGACAAACACCAGCACTGAACTCATCCTAAAAGCAGCATTGTGTGTATATCTGCAAGCGCTGATTCATCTTATTCATCTGTGCTGTAGAGCTCCCCTGTTGCCTGAAAACCATTAAAAACATATCGCTGAGCCTCGTTGTTGCACTGGGCGACATGTTTCTTCTTTAGGAAACAGAAGATGATACTAGTATTTAACAAAACAGCGCCAAAGTCTGATGACGGTGTTTTACAGTGGAGGAGAGTTCTGCCCTCTCTGCAGCCTCCAGAGACGGAAGAAAGTGATGGTTGTTACTAGAAAAACAGGTCCAACAGTTTTTCAGGCTGGAGGAGAAACGCATGACCAGAAGAAAAGCCCAGATTTCTGGTCAGAAAGAGAAAAACACTTACTTTTAAACACCATCAAAGACTTGGATATCAACCTGCAACTTTTCAAGAAGGTGAATGAAGGAGTGAAATTTTAAAAAATTAATCAAGGGTTGCACATAAAATCACTGGACTTATCCTTTAACTCTAGCAATATTTCTAAAATGAACAATAATAATTTGTGTGAACATGTGAGGTCAGCTGCCGGGCGGGAGGTCATACTGACTCTGTGTTTCCACTGTACAACACGGAAACACTGACTGACGGGAAAAGAATGTGTTTCAGTTTGCATAGCGGCATAATGTGCATGATTAAGAACCTACTTTGTTTCAGTGCTGAGCCTGACATTTACTTTAAGCCACTGAAATATCTTTCAAACTCCACTGGGGACAGATTTTTAATCTGCTTTTGTCGACACAATGACAAAGAACACTGAACACAACAAAAAATGTCCTTTTTTTTAGTGTTTAAGGAGGATTTTTCTGTTTAATGGCTGCATGTCAAAGCAGAATGCAATTAAATATCTGAACCGTGGTCCATTTTTTTTAAACAATGCACAACAATCTTCCATTTAGGGGAATTAGCGTGAGTGTGTTTGGAAGAGCTGGACAGGTTTATTTACTCGCCTTGTCCTCCAGCTGTGTGGCCTGAAGAGGAGGCAGACTGCCTCGGTACAGTGTGAGCTGTGTTGGTCTAATGAGTAGACAGGAAGACAGAGGACACCAGACAGACAGATCGCTTTGATTGCATGTGATTACAGTCGTTAAGACGGACCGCAGGCGTGCACTTGTGGGCATGTTTGTGTTCATGAGCTTAAACTCAGACTTAAGCTGCTGAACCTCTCGTACTGTGGTTACCAGACTTCTAAGAATTACAAAGGCTCTCAAGAGCCAAATTAGAAATAACTAATGCCATTCCTTGCACTATAAATGAAAGCCGTATTCAGCAAACTACTGTGTCCAACTTACAGAGCAGCATTTCATCATCACACCTGCAGGGTGCAGAATTAATAGCACACTAAAGACGGGATTTAATGGACTCACTGATTTCCACAGTGATGAATAAAACCCTAATACAACCCATCGGAAAATATATTTGCATATTTTCTGAGGAGTTCAAATGGCTGCTAACTTCTAAAATGTATGATTAAAGGTCCCATGTGTAAACTTACAGCAACAACACGTCTTCAAAAATAAATCAGAAGGTGAGTCTGACCGTGTGCATAATCTTACAGAAGTAAGTGGTTTCATTATTATTCATTTCTTCTACAGGTCATATTGCAAATGAACTGTGAGTAGCTCAGTTTGGTGAAGACTACACCAACCAGCAGTTGTGAAAAGGGTACTAGTTAGTACTAACTAATGTGATTGGGACTTAGGTCTGTAATTAGTTCTTGTGTTGTCCACCTGGCATGGAATAAGCCACTGACTTTGACAAAACACAGTCAGAAAGTCCACTTGAGACTCACTGTGGACTTCAGTTACTGGGAACACACTCTGTAAAGTTCACTGAAGTCCAGACATTGACGTTGCTCATCCTTTACAAACCAAATGCTCTGTTTCTGCATGACAGTCAAGGCACACCGTTGTCATTCCATACTGCAGCATTCAGACTGAAACTTAAATGAAACCAAAAGAGAAAAAAACAGCTGCAGGCCAAAGATACAAATGGATGAACAACGGCGTCCATGTACGTTCGGACACATAGAGTGTCTACTACACACAGAACCACATGTTCTAATGACGTCAGGGATATTGACCACGAGCTATGGATTTTCACTGGGAGGAAGTCGAAACTTTGACGGGACGAGGCAACCAGTTGTTGTTGCTGTTGTATGTCTAACTTTTAAGAGGAACATGGACGATAAAATACAAAGCCTTAAAGATGCAGATATTCTGTCAGTCTGTGCTTTAGTTGGATCAGTTTTAAAAGAGGGTCAGTTCATGGCCGTCATTATTAGACTAGTGTTCCCTTCTGTTTCCTGAAGAACAAACATCTCACCCAGTTTGTTTGTTGTTTTGAGCTCTACAGCACAGATGAACAAGAGGTTCCACAGTCTCAGCTGGTCACCTTCAAAGAACACAACCAGCCACATCAAATACCGCAACATTAAACGGTTTTATATGCTGAGAGCCAATGCAAGCCTCTTCATAGTATGTAACCTCTTCTTTAAAGCTGTGACTCATCTGTCAGTATCTCCAACAATACAGATCCTCTCAAATCCCAAGACAGCCATTAAGGGGACTCTGCTTCAAAGCTATGGACTCCCAGTCCCATGTGGGTCAATGCACTAGTGGTCTATTGGTCACGTCGCCGATCCATGAGACCTTAAACAAACCCAGCAGGGCTGAGGATGCTGTTAGTGGCCATTAGCTGACAAAGTGCTTTAACAGATCGATGTGTGGTGTGTTTGGCAGGAGCTTGACATGATCGGTAAAACTGCTGCAGACTTCTAAACCTTAATGCATCAAGAGTAGAGCAACAGCTAATCGTTATTTTATTCTGGATTAATGGGCAGGTTATTTTCTGGATGAATGGTTTCCTGTCTAAAAGGTAAAACAGTGAAAAAGCCCAGAGTGACACCAAACAAGATTCAGATCGGATTTATTTATGAAGCAAATGTTTACCATTAATCCATTAGAAAGAAATAGTTTGTGATTTCTGTTTTAGTTTCAGCTCTACTAACTGTGGCACAAATCAGAACTGCACTCATCATAATGTCATATCATAATGTCTCACCTGATGGGGTAGTCTGCAGCGCTCAGGTTGATGAAGAAGTCCCAGGACCAGTCGGACATCTTGAGGAGGTCCTCCATGCTGCGCAGGTACATGGTCAGCAGGCTGGCTCCGCCCCAGATGGTGGCCATTCTCCAGGGAGTCACGCGAATGTTGGGATACTTGTCGGCGAGCAGCAGCACCTCTCTGTGGAGGTAATTAGACCTCTGGAAAGCAGACAACAAGAAAAGAGGTCACATCGAAAATTCCTTCTGAGTGAGCCAGTCTCTTCTGATTGAGGTGGTCGCATGTAAGGCATTTTTATTCCGACTGAGCTGTTATTCTGGAATATTAGGATCCACGTAAATGCAGATTTCATGAGGAGAATTCAACCTCTTATACCTTAATCATGTGATTTTCTTTCAGCACCGTACACAGTCACGGTACAAACCAGGAATCATCGATGAGTCTTTAAGAAACATCATACAGCGCTCTCACCTTGTCTACATGGATGTAGTAGTAGTGCGAGGTGTGGTAGATGGCTTTAAAGAGACGCTGAAACTGCCGTGAAGCTCGGCCGTGAACAACCAGGACGAAGGCGATCCGAACAGGCACGGCCGGGGCGGCGTCTGAGGGGTCCTCGTCCCATTGTACGTTTACGTTTGCCTTTCCTGGACAGAAGGGAAGAAGAACAGGAGGGGTGTGAACTGTACGGCATATTTACAATGTAAAAACAGCAGTCAGACAATTAACATTATCTAAAAACCTGTCTGTCGTCCACTTTCCTCAGTTCTCATGTCGTAAAAATGTACAATCTGTGACTAGTGGCACCGATTTTAAATAATTCTGGAAAGCTTCCATGTCTGGAAGAAACGAGGTATAGAAGCTTTTATTTGAGCTGCTTTATCCCTTTATGACTAAGAGTAAAACTGCAAAATGCAGTTTCTCTCTGTGCTTTCTCTTCTATATGCTCATATTACGTTGGAGCGTTTTTTAGAACTTAGGTTAGTCAAATTATTGGTTACTATTTTAATAAAACCTTTTGTGGGTTTCAGCTTCTTAAACATGAAAATCTGATGCTTTTCTCTGGCATGTGTTTTGCCGATTGAATTAAAAATAGGGAAGCATAGGGAGCGGAGGGAAAATATAATCAACAGTTCACCACATTTTATCAGAACAAATGAGAAGTAAAAAAAAATCAGCACACATATTTAAAGATACTAAAAATAACTACAGTAGTAAAGGTCGCAGGGATTTTCAGTAAAAATGAGAAACCCTGCCTTCTCAAATGTGCAGATTTATCCAATTTTCTGAACCTTTTTCACAGTTTCACCTTTTAAACAGGAAACCATTCATCCAGGAAATAATCTGCACGTTAATAGTCTTTAGCTGCAGCTCTAATATTGAGCCGTTCTGGTCTGTGAAGCTCTAGAAGAAAATGTTATGTTAATAAGGCTTTCTTGATTAAGTAAAAGTTTTTTTAGAAGCAGATTTTTCTGGAAATTGTCGCGGGAGCTAAATCTGCCTCCTGTATATGAAAACCATCCGACGGCCGAAAGCTCGTCCATCATCGGCTCCCTCTAAAGACGCTGAGGCCTGCTGGGAAATCTGGCCTAATTAGTGACCATCCCGAGCTGCGGGGCATGCTGGGATTGGAGTTTGAGGATAAATAACTGTAATCAGCCAGCACCGCCGAAGAGTGATGACGTACAGGGTTGGAATCAGCTCTCATGTCTGCATGTGCACAGGAACACCAAAAACACACTATATGAGCAAAACTATGGGGACGGCGGAAAAACACGGCGTTCCAAATCAATATTTTTACCAAACAGCTGACGGGAGGCTCGGTGTTGTCATCACACGCTGCAGGATTTGATCTTTATCCATCAACTACAGCGGATGTTAAATCCCTTCAGCGCTGCTTTGTTCATTTACAAGTTGCACTCAATACTCCTACAGATAAAACTAAACACATGCTGTTCTCTAGAGCTAAAAATATCAATTATGATAATATTGTCATCTCTACTAACAGAGGTTCAAATATCGAAGGAGTCACAGAGCGTCAATAACAAGCTGACCTTTAAATATCACGTAGTGGTGAAACAAAGTACGATGGAAAGATGGGTTTCTTTGAATTGAAGTTTTCCTCCTCATCACAGAAAGATTCTTATTGAGTCAACGTTTTGTTTTAGATCAAATCTGAGATGATGGTGATGTGAACTATAATTCTACCAGTCATCACTGTGAGCTTGGGAGGCCGGTGCGTCTCTGTAAGACAGTGGCGTTCGGTCACTTGGTCTTTAACCCCCTCACATCGCCTCGTTTCTTTCGTTTAACGCGGCCACCTATAGAACACGCTCACGCGGTTTTATCACACTGCAGACGTCAGCAAAAAGTCATACTGGGATTATTGTCAGCAATAATGTCTCTTTGCTTGGTTACCAAGGAAAATGCACAGATTACTCTGTTTGAAATGTGTATTTTTTTCCAACTTAACAATTAAAACAAAATCCCCAAAACTACCCCCCTCTGCTCAGTGTCACTAAATCCAAAATATCACCACTTTTCCATTTCCACAGTTGGATCACCCTAAATCCTCCTAAACCTGGACCTTTAAACAGCAGCTTTTTTACGATTATATAATTGCACAGGCTAATACTACAATGACCACTGTGATTCAACTGATTGCACAGCCTTAGTTGTAATTATTTACATTTTTATCATGTTGTCTTTTTTTGTAACTTTGTTTTTGAAAATTTCCTATTTATCAGGGTTATATTATATATATTAACTTTCTCAGTTATTCTTAAAGTTTTTATTGTTTTACTAAATTACCCACAATTGTTTTCATCACCATTGTTTCATCCAAGTTCCTGTTGTAATCAGCTCCATTCATCTTTAGGTTTCATTGTTTACTGAACTGCCTTTTTATTGTTTTTAATCACCATTGTTTCTTGTCGTTTCTTGGCCGTACTGTCGACGAGGCCTCTACCGCAGTGTGTTCCAAGCTTAAATAAAGGCTGAATGAATGAATTCAGACTTCCCTTAAATGAAAGGATCCGAAGCAGAAAAAGCAGCTGCACACCAAAGCTACATAAAGAGGATGAACAGGGAGGGGGGGTCCACATACTCTTGGACATAAAACGACTACTGTATCATCAAAGCATCCTATAATCATATAAATTAAACCTCAACCGGCTTCGGGTAGTAAATCATTAGTCAGCCTTTCCAAAAATAAGACTACAAACTGCTTGTTTAATTCGGCTGTAATTACACTGGATGATCCTCGTGGTGAGTCCATTCATGCTTCAAAAATAAACGGCCTACAATGGGATGCCTCTTCATGGCTTTGGCACGCGCCGGGTTAAAAATGTTTCTCCAAGGGTAAATCTGGAAAAAGATTCTCTGCAATCTGCTGCTTCAAAGCCGCCGCCGCCTGTTCGTCCTGTTCCTTCGCTTTCTGTCTGTCAGGATCTCACCCTGTCATTTGTTCAGTGGCTCAATCACTGGCTGTGTTTACATGAAGGGATAATTCAGGCCTTAAATCATAGGTTAATACATTACACTAACTATGTATAATAACTCGCTGTGTTCATGCTATAAATTACTTCCTTAAAAACAGCCAAGTATAACTTTAAACCATCTTGGTACATCAGTTCAGCTCAGAATTATCAGAGAGACAATAGTTGGAGTAAAGTGGGCCAACGCTGACGGATTATACCATTAGAACAAGCAGAGGCTGTCCATCCATATTCAGAACCCATTTATTCAACCTCCATCTGCTTTGCTGACTGAAATGTCCTTCATGTAGTTGGTGTATAAATGATTCAACCATGCAAAACCTAATGTATTTATTCAATACACAGAAACAAATAAATGCGGTCAAATGTGAGCGTTTTGGGTCGTTTTATTTCGCGTTTCCCGTTAGTTACATAGACTGTGGCGGCTCACCGTCGTCTGTTTTGTTGCACCATAGTCTCACGAGGAACCGAAAATATTGTGTCTTACTCTTAAACATGTAATGACGTAAATTAATTTCGGCGACACAAGCCTCACGTTTTGGCCGCATCGCGCAGCCCTAGTGTACGCTGTGTTTTTGTTGTTACAAATACACACCACACTTTAATAGTATACTTAGTTAATGTTTTCATCGTATGGTATATATTGAGCTATTGCTTTTGAAGCCTGATCACCCAGTTGTAATTGTCAGTAGTCTGAATGCTTTTGTCCACATGGTGCATCATGTGACGTCTCACCTTCTATGGGGCAGTACCGGGGCACTCTCTCTGGCATCAGTGCCCTCTCCTTGTGTTTGCAGTAAACCTCCACGATCTGCTGCCGACACTCGCGGCTCTTGGCTCTGGACAGAGCTGAAATGGCTTCCTTCCCGCTGATCTCACACTGCGGCTGCTCCTTCCTGGGCTCCAAACCGGGCGGCGCCGTACTGTTCGAGTGTTTCGACTGGTGGATCTGACTGGACCCCTGTGCCGGAGCCGGGACGGTGGGCGCCTGTGGGTGTGGTTTACGGACATGGGTGTGGTTGTGACTGTGCCCCGCCCCCCTGGGCTGGACAGGAGGGTACTTGAGGACTTCGTTGGCAGATTTTCCCAGCATGCCCTGCCCTGGGGTCTTGTCCAGCTTGTGTTTTGCGTTTGAGACCGGGCCTCGCTGGTGCTGGGATCGGGCTCCCAGGTTACTGTTGCTGTCGATGGTGTCGAAATCTTTAGGGACTGAATTTTCATTATTGTTGCTGTCCAGGCGAAGTTTTTCTTTAGGGCGATGGGAATGGTAGGCATCCTGTGAAGGTGAAAAAAAAACATTTGCATAAGAGCCTCAGCTGTAGATGAATCAACACGTAAGAACATAAAGTATCACCTACTGTTGGCGTCAAAATGTACTGTATAAACACAGCCAAACCAGATGGCACACTTGACTCAGAGGTCTTCTATTAAGCTCCAGTTTGAAGAAAACTTTAACACACATGTAACTACATGTATCTGTGTGCATGGGAGCCCTTTTATTTCTTTTGGCCTGAATAATAGTCTTCTCTAAGCTTCAATAACAGCTCAGGATGAAAGTGAGGAATGCAGCTCCACCTCCTCGAGAGTGGAAAGCTCAACGACTCACTGTTTGGATGGTTTTAATGATTAAAAATGCCTTTTCTAAAAGTCAACCCAGTTTCTAAAAGATGTACAACTATAGTTTATCCAGAAAAGCTCTACACGACAGTATTTGTCTGGTATAGTCCTTTAATTTGACAGAAATTCCTAAATAAATAGGTCTGGATGATGTGGAAACAAACATTTCAGAATTTCACTTTCTACGCGAAACCAAAAAACAGCAGTTGGACAGACAGACGAGAAAGGATTGAAAGTAATGATTTCCTGTGTGCATGTGACCTTTGACCCCTGAGACACAGACAGCTGTGGCCTTGATCTCACAGTCGTGTGTGTGTGTGTGTGTGTGTGTGTGTGTGTGTGTGTGTGTGTGTGTGTGTGTGTGTGTGTGTGTGTGTGTG